>VMDO01018422.1:0-42239 GCA_007922755.1 Pedetes capensis
ATAGGCTCAAATCTAGTGTGAATTACTAAGGATGGATAGATGTTTATTATGTTTTCTTTTGCAGTGAAGGAGAGTTAAAGTTGAAGAGAATAGACACACTACTAACCCTCACACTTTAGTAACATCTTCTTTTACAAAATACTCTATTTTATTATCATTTGTAAATACAGTATACTCTGAACCTCTATTTTGTGTAAAAAGAATTTGAAAAGCTGTTGCTATTACTTAAATTTTTTAAGGTCTCTAACGGTGCTGAGTCACATTTCCTTTTCATTTTCTTTTAAAAATCCATAATTTAAGGACTTTTTGTCTTCCATTTCCTACAACCTTGGTTTGACCTAATGGTCCCTGGAATAGAACTTGTGGTCTATTAATTGATCACATGAAGTTTTTTTTTTTTTTTTAGTTCAGATATTAGTTATTGACAACCAAAATAGAAGAAAGCTGGAGTAATGTATAAAAGCGCTGAAGGCAGATCTTAAGAAATGACTCTTGAGAAGGTCTTAAAATTACTTTAATGGGTGTAATATAACACCCATTATAATGTTCTAAATGCCTGAAAGGGAGAAGGCATGTTAACTTCTAGTCCTATGAGTTTTTATCATTTGTCCATTTACCATGGAGGAATGACTTTTGAGTTCTTTGCAGACAGAAGGGCAATTTGTCTTTTCATTAAAAATTGATCATTATAATGACAAGTTCATATTCAACATAAAGAATAATTTAATGAGAATCATCTTTATTTCAAAACATATTAGTTTTTTCTAAACTGATTATATTTTCTGTCAATACTAAAAACACAGAGATAACCAATCACAGTAGCCAATATTACAGTTAACCCATTATTTAGAGAATATAAATCTTATAAAATATAATACAGTGTGAAATTTAGGTTTAAAAAATTAAACTTTTATTAAGAGCTCACATTTTTCTTTTCCACTCTGAAAGAAAAAACAAAGTATAGAATTTCTCAATTTTTCCTAAATCAACAAGAAAATATACTGAAATACCTAATAATATATGGATAGATGTTTTAAACATTATAATCCAAAAGACAGGAAAAATTCACAACGCAATATTACTAACTAGAAATACTTAAAATGAAAATTGCTATTTTACTTCTTCCCTGCGTGATCTCATACTCTTTTACCCTATCTTTAGAATTTTAATATGAAATATTAATTATGCAAATGAAATAGAAATTTTTTTGATTTTCAAAGGATTTAGAGCTATTTTACTGCTTTATCGATACTGTAAGAAATTCTGCAGTAGTGTTGGAAGTTGGAGCTGTGGGATAAGATGCAATCTTGATCTTCCTATGTAGTTTCGGATACAAAGTCGGCAAAGTTGGCAAAGAGAGCTGGGGGTAGCTACAAGAAGACGTGAAAATAAAAATTAAAATCAAAATGAATTTTTATACATAGTAACATACACAAAATAAAGCCATAAAAAGACAAGGCCTTGTAGTAAACTAGGATAGTATGACCAGGACACTATGAAGATTTATGTGAGAATTTATGTTGCTTTTATTTATGAGATCTTATTATTAAGACATCTTCCATATGTGTTATTTAGAATATTATAATTTTTAGGATTATGAATTTATTGTTGCATTGAAAGCCTCAGAAACAAATTCTGACTTTTGAAGGAAATAGAAACCAAAAGCCTCAAGAAGGATTATGTACTAAAAGGAGAAAATTTAAAATTATATATTTTCCTCAAATTATATTCAATATTTAAGCTTAAGGAAAGTTTATTACAGACTCTGAACCAGGCTTAACACATTCCATTTCAGAACAAAAGTCTTAAGTGTTAAAAATCTTTCCTTATTATGTCTCTATAACATGCTACAAAAGGTGTATGCCCTTATAAAATAGGGCATGTTTCCAAATATAAATGAGCAGTTATTTTAACAGAACTACATATTATACACCGGCAACCATACCACTGTGATATCTGATCCTGTCAGATCTCAGAAGCTAAGCAGAGTTGGGCGTGGTTAGTACTTGGATGGGAGACCACCTAGGAATACCAGATGCTATAGGCTTGGGAGCCATTGAAAACTCTATGAATTTAGCAGAGAAGCACTAATAATACTGTTTCACCTGCCGTACATAGGGTCTCTATGAGTCAGACACCAACTTGAGAGCACCTAAAAACAATAACATATTATATATTTCAAGACAAGCTGAATATATTTAATCAAAAAGTATAGGTTTCAAATGATGAAAAATTAAAATCATAATTGTCTTCTTTATGGATAGAACCTAAGCCGAAATTTTTCTGCTTTCACAATAAATATTCCAAACTATGTGCCATTATTGGGGCTGGGATTTAGCTCAGTTGGTAGAGCGCCGCTCTGCAGTCTCTGAGATCCCAAGTTCGATTCCCAGCACTGCAAAAGTGGGAGAAGGACGTGGCAACCCACTCCCAAGGCAATCCTGAAACAATCTGCCATTGAAAACCTATGAGGGTCGCTATGAGTCGGATACAACTCGACGGCACCTAACAACAACAGCAATGCCATTATTATTTTACATGTCAGCAAAAAGCCTTACAATGTCATCTATTTTAGGCAAACACATTTTTATGTTTATAAATGTTCACATTCATCCCTCTTACCTTCGTGTTGAAGCAGTATTCTTTCCACTGCACTGTTAGATGTAACTACATCTATAGGTCGCAGAAGCTCTGTATTCTTGGCACTGATATCTGCTCCAAATTCTAGTAGCAAGTTTACAATTTCTGTACTAGATTGTTGAGCAGCAGCATGTAATGGAGTATCCCAATATTTGCCTTTCTGTACATCAGCACCTACATGTAAATAGGGAGTGATGATAAATAAAATAAAAAATTATTAGATGAGTCAGTTACCTATGTCAAGGATGAAAGACAAAGCATTTGAGCAAGGATACGAAGAGGACCCCTATCTCCAATAGGTTACTTATTTACATATATATTCATATATTCCTCATATCTACACATTACATATATAAAATCTTAAATTTGGTACATCTGGGTGGGGAGGTGCATGCATTTGTTCTATTATTCTCAAAAGTTTTCCTCTATGCTTGAGAGATCTCACAATAAAGAGATTTATAAATTCCAATGATTCCAATAATCACATTAATATTATAACAGTGCATGATTAAGTTCACACAACTATCTTCATCACTGATGATAGCTCTTAGGATTACTCAAGAACTTATTGCTTTTTTATTTTCATGTATATTAAGGCAGTATATCTTTTTAGTTTCTTGGAAAACTTGTGAACGTAGACATGTGGGCCATTTAGGTATAATGTATATAGATTTTCCTATCCCTTTTCATTAATGCTGTTTAAATCAATAAATATATAAAGACACTAAACCTCTGAAGTGAAAAAGTACATCAAGATATCTGCATGCAAAGTAAAAACTTTAAAAATGCTTTCATTAAGGAAAATGCAACACTACACATAATATTGTCTGTTGCATAGTTATTTTGTTTTACCATAAGGCCTCATAAGGCCTGGCTTATGGTAGTTATTCTATGTATGTACAATGAGTAAATGCTGTTTGATGTTGTTAGGTGCCATCAAGTAGGGTTCAACTCATAGCAACTCATAGCAGCCCTATACACAACAGAATAAAACACTCCCCAACACCATGCCCTGCCTGACTATGTCAGTGCCTCTCTGCTATTCATAGGGTTTTCAGTGGCTGATTATTTCTGAATTGTTTTCGGGAGTGGGCTGCAGGTACTTCTCTTGTTTTTGTGGTGCTTGAGGTTGAATCCAGGGCCTCAGGGCACTCAGGGCATGCACTCTACCAACTGAGCTAAACTCCAGTCCCAAAATGCTCTTTAATATTGCAAAAGCCAGTAATACCATTTCTAGTACATACATGGTTACAATACCAAGAAATGTCTACAAATAAAAATGTATAAGTTCTTTTCAACTCCATTTTCTGACACTGTTTTTAAAATTAATGGTGTCAATAAGAAGCAGTACATTTTAAGAGTTCCTTCATAGACCTTCTGATACTTTCAAAT
Source organism: Pedetes capensis (assembly GCA_007922755.1). Lineage (NCBI taxonomy): Eukaryota > Metazoa > Chordata > Mammalia > Rodentia > Pedetidae > Pedetes > Pedetes capensis. The sequence goes on from VMDO01018422.1 coordinate 4,033, forward strand.
TCAATAAACGTAATCATTTTCAATATTCTTTTAAAAACAAACATAAAATGTTTAGTGGAGAGATTTTATTCCATAGGAAAATTTCCAAAGAGAAATAAACTTTGTTGTTTACATCAGTTTTATGAGAGAATAAGCCCTGAAAATAGCAACCACTCAGCATTGAGTAATCATTTTTTCAATAGTTTTTAAACCCATTATAAAGTGTTTGGTAGAAAGAATAATATTCCTAGCATAATAAAGAAGGGTGATCAAGTAAAAGCTCTGTTTGTTATACCAAATATATGGGAAAACATAGCAAGGAAGTAATAATCTGTCAATGATTATTAACTGAACTCATGTTTAGGGCTCCAGATGTAAGGAGAATTAAATAGTAGAAACAGACCCTGCTTGCAAGAAATTTGCAAGTTAGCTAAGAAAATGTGAGTAATACTTAAAGAGGTTACTAAAATATATATCTGAACATATTAGGGGTCAACTAAACAATAAATAGCATAAAAATCCATTTATTCATTTATGTATTTTATAAGGAGCCAGGGCACACTGTGTTAGAGAAGAGAGATAATGGGGAATAAAAAGGTTTAATCCACATCAAAAGGAGCAGCCCGTCCCATGGTAGGAGAGACCTCTATGGTCTGAATAGGTCAGGAATGTTTCTCAAACATAAAACGTGAACCTTGAGGGACTTAATTATTTCACGAGAATGGAAAAAGGCAGCAAGTCTTTCTAAGTAAACAGGACAGAAAGAACAAAGTCTAGGAAAATGCATGAGTTTTTATGATAGGTAGAAGGTAAGGTTAACCAAGCAGTTACTCTAAGATTCCTTTTCATGAATTTATTCACAGATATATACACACTTGGCAACATCATATTCAACAGGAGGATCTTAATTTTGTGACTTTTATAAATAGGGCTCTTAGACCCCATAACATAACCAAATGTCTGCTAGCGTACACACAATATATGTTCTTGTTGTTAGGTGCTGTCTAGTTCGCTCAGACCCTTAGTGACCCTGTGTATAGAACAAAATACTCTCTGACACAGTGCCATGTCCAGCACAAATTCAGTGTTTCTCTGCTATTCATAAGGTTTTCAATGGCTGATTTTTTGGGGAGTGGGCTGCCAGGTCCTTCTCCCATTTTTGTGGTGCTAGGGATCAAACCCCAGGTCTCAGAGAGCACAGAGTGATACACTCTACCAACTGAGCTAAACCCCAGCACATACAAAATATAAAGGTTATATATTCATCTATGGTCTTTGAAGTGTGCTCATCAAGAATGAGATTCTTTTTTACTGGTTATATAGTTATAAGTGAGAATGTTTAAAATAAGAACATTTTAACAAAGAAATATAATTTTTAAAGTAGCTTAGAGAAATAAATAATTGCTTATGTATATTAAGAGAATGGAAGATGTTTTAAAGAAAAGTACCAGCATAAAGAAGCTTCCAGATGCAATGGAATTGCTGTGACATACAAGCTACATAGAGAGGAGTTCCCAGATGAGGAATGTCTTGGTCAACATCTATGCCCCAGGAAATCAATAAGTCGAGACATTCATGGTGACCTGCCAACACAAAGTAGAGTTTACTTTTACTTGATGCCTACTCCTCACACATGCACCTCAATCCATGCTTCCCACAAAATATAATCCATTGAAAGATTAATGAGGTACTGAATGTCGAGGAACTTTCTCCCTTATCACATAATTCCACAACTAAATTACCTCTACTGGCGGCTTCATGTGTTGGAGATGGAAGACAGGACTCCAGCTGGGCTTTGGCACCATATTCCAAAAGAAGTTCTGTACAGCTTGTACTGCCTTGTGAGCATGCATTGAATAATGGAGTCACACCATCTATTGTGATTGCATTTACCTAAACCAAACCCAAAATCTAAGAATCAGATTCATATGCCATACATAACTAACTAAATTAGTTATCCATTTTCAAAAGGTATGTGGATCTGCTACTTGGGTAAATGTGAGTGGCAAATATGACAAGGTATATTTAGTTCATACAAATCAACAAGAGAAGCTTTAAAATTCAATAGATAAGTAGAAATATGATGTGGCAGATAATTCACAGGAATGGGCATACTACAAATAAAATTAATGAATAAAATTCATATTCAAGTTTCAAACGAAAATGAATTCAACAATTTGATAAATTTCAGTAAGAAAAAAATGGAAGAAAAAATGCAATGGTTATGAATGTTGTGATGAAGCCACTTTGCTGGTGGCTGTTTAAATGGGTAAAACTGTTTTTTCTGTTCCTGAGAATTTATCTAAGGAAAATCATCCAAGAGATAAACAAAGGTTGCAGGTTTAAAGATGTTCATCTACTGCTATTTAGAGTCATAAAATCTGAAAATAACCTGGAAAATATTCTATATTATTTTGCAACATGCGATTCATTTATACAATATTTGGAAATGTTTTTTAGAATGCAACGAGAAGGCTGAAGCAATTCAAGGGCTTTATTTTTGCTTTATTATTTTGCAAAAAAACTGAGAAAGAAGGTCAGAAAAGCAAAATGAGAATTTTTTGATTCTCTCATCAGTAGATAGGAAATTATTGTCTTTGAAAAGGTGCTTGGAACCAGGCATCACGGCATTTGTCTGTAACCCATGTTATATAAGCCCATTTATAAAAGAAAAATGAAAAGAAAGAAAACAGGAAAAAGAAAAGATGCTTACATTAGCTCCTGCTTCCAGAAGGGTTTTAGCACATGCCACGTGATCTCCCAGGCAGGCTTCGTGCAATGGGGTGACATGGTCTATGGTTACTGCATTTACATTATAACCCTATACATGACATAAATTATTTTGAAAAATAAGTAAAAACTTATAAAAAGTCATCTCCCTAAGTGTCATTAGAAAATGATATAAAGATCAAAGAATCTTTGACAAATACATTTCTTGTTTACTAGGCATGGCCAATTCAAATGTCGCAGAGTCAGACAGTTATCAAAACTCCATAGCCCCTCTCTTCTACTAATTCATAGTACATAGTATATATGATATTGTGAACTATAGTGATCCCACTGGACTGTAGAACACAAGAATTTATTCATTCTATTTGTACTTTTATCCATTACCAATTTCCTTCTACCTTTCCTTCTACCCACACTTCCCAGCCTCTAATAATCAGTATTTTGCCTTCAGATCTACTTTTTTACCTTCTACACATGAAAGAAAATATGGGGTACTTGTCTTTTTTTGTCTGACTTATTTCATTTAAGATAATGTCCTTCAGTTCCATCTGTTTTAGTGTAAATGATAAGATATCATTCCCCCAATGGCTGAATAATATCACATTTTCTCTATCCATTCATCTGTTGCTGGGCATCTAGATTAAGTCCGTATCTGAGCAATTGTGAATAATGCAGCTTTAAGCAGAGGAATCCAGATAGTTCTTTGCTTTGCTGATTTCATTTCCTTAGGAGCTAGAAGTCTCCAAACATAAAATCAGGATAAATAAATGAAAATATTAATTACTATGATTTAATATGTATTTGCATATGTGTGAAATATCACACTGTACTCCATAAATATGCACAATTATTAAGCATTAATCAATGTTTATTTTAAAATATTTAAACAGATGAAACCCTATTTTGATTTGATCATTCATAATAATCATACTGTACCCCACAAATATGCACAATTAAAATAAAAAAACATCCTTAGCTCTGTTATTAAAACACCATCATACCTCAGTCTGATAATGTCCTAAATATTTTGTTCAATATATTCTGACATGTTTTCTTAATTTCACTTTCTTAGTTTTCTTGGAGGGCTCTTTATTTTGTTTTTTGTATTGTGAAACTAAAGACTGTATAGATTATTTGTTTTGATTGTGGTATAAATTTATGAGTCAATCTGAACTGGGGAAAAGATGCTCTAAATAGTAAACTGCTTTGTGAATTTCTGTCACTAGATATAATTAAACTATACACTAGATTTAAGAACTGTGGCTTCAGAGTCAGTGAGACTTGAGTTTAAGTTCTGGATCTATTATGTAGTAGTAATTGCAATTTGGATAAATACTTTAGCCTCTAAATCTTAGGGTTGTCATGAGAATTGAATGAGATGATGCATTTAAAGCAATTATTATTATAGTGCCCAGCATATAGAAAATGTTAGATTTTATTTTTTGTTAAATCAAACTAAATAAACTTTTTAACTGGATTCCAATTAAACTCACAATTGTTGTGAGGTGCTGTCCAGTCGGTGTCCGACTCATAGCAACCCTGTATACAACAGGGGAAACAGTATGGTTAATGCTTCTCTGCTATTCATAGCATTTTCAGTGGCTGATTATTTCTTGGGGAGTAGGTTACTGGGTCCTTCTTCCAAGCCTACAGCACCTGGTGTTCCCAGGCGGTTTCCCATCCAAGTACTAACTGGGCCCAATCCTGCTTAGCTTCTCAGATCTAACAGGATCAGAGGCCACAGTGCTATGGTTGCAGGCCAAACTCACAATATCAGACTAAAATAATTAAATATTATAAGGAAGTGAGATTCTTTGCCTTCTCTATATTGTTAGTAATTCATTGTCTATTGACAATCACACTAAGCACTATTATAGGAAGAATTTTAAGGCCAAATCTTCCTAATATATTACAGATTATTATAATTTGAAATAGAATGGACAAAAAGGATCATAAAATGAAGCCACAAAAATAGATAATCACACCAACTCTTTGTCACTAGCAAGTGGAAAAAAAAATTTAAGATCATTTAATTATCCCTTCAAATATTCAAGTTGCTAGCCAGCAGTCAGATTTGGAAAGCTGCCCAGACTGCTGTGTGCTGGGAGAGGCTGAGGTTGCCTTTCACAGCAGGCTCTGGAGGAGCTTCTCATTCTTCTTGGCTGGCCCGTATGTGGCGAGGAGAGTCATGTTGAGAAATGTCCTAGGACTGTTCTCCTGCCAAAAAACTATGTGACCCTCTCTGAGGGATTGCCCTTTGAAATTACTGACCTTTTTATAGTTTTTTTTTTTTTCTCTCTTTGAGTGATGAGGAAAACAGTCACATGGTTGTCACAGCACTGGACGGCCCCTGGGAAATATCTCATGCACATCTTCATCATACAGATGAGAAAATGGAGCTCAGGAGGGCTGTGGCCACCTCAAGGGGCAGCCCACAATTCAGGTCTCTGGAGTCCCAAGCAGAGCCATTGAAACTAGGCGATAGGACCCTTTATCATAGCCATCTGCAAAAATTTCTTTCTCCTTGATGCTTTGAAACACTAGTGCAGTGACATCCAGAATCCAGTGTACATTTGGATCAGATTGGAAGTTTAAAAATTAGAATGCACAGGACCAAGCCAGAGTACATGTGTTTCAGGAAGGAATCTGTGCTTTTAAATTTTCCTCTGCTGAGTCTGATGGCAGGCAGGTAAAGAAATAAGTGTTCTATCATCTTCATAGGCAATTCTCTATAACATCTTACAGATTACCATAATGTAAAATAGATTGTTTCCACGTCTATTCTGATTAGTCCTTGTTGGACATTCTATGACTATGTCTGTAATTAGCAGTGTACAGTTTATAGAGTTAAACATATTTAGAATGCTTAATAAATAATACATAAATTCAATTATTAGTGACCTAAATAGATGTATCAATGGATAAATATACTGTATGAGAAATTTAAAATGCTGAGACATAGGATTATACCAAAAGATTTATAAGGAGATTCAAAGGTATATCAGAAACTATTGACTTACTTATTATGAGATAAAATAACAGAGCAGTAGTAAAATTTAGGAAATTTTACCATTTCTAACTGAAATAGTTTTTTACATGTTTTTTACAATGTTCTATGCTCACAGGAAAGGGGCATATTTTAAGCTATATTTTACCTGTGATAATAATGTTCTCAGGGCAAGAAGACGACCTTGACTTGCAGCTTCATGTAATGGTGATCGATCTGCCCAGGAACCTGTCAAAAAAGAAAGAAAACAAAAATCTGTGAGTTAATGCAAACTCTAATAGGTTAAATCAATTCCTATGTGATGTAAATTATGCACATTCAGCATTCAACATGGTGACCCACTTGTCCCACATACTAGGAAATTTGATTCTTATCTAAAGGATCTAGGTAGACAGTTTCCAAATCTAGAGGGCTATACTGCATGTTCTGGAATTAACCTAACCCAGACTTACTGTACCTACTGAATTATCCTCCCAAAAGAAGGAAGTTTAATGTCACCAGACTAGCCACAAAAAACTACTCCATAATTTCCACACACAACCAGAAAAAAATTTTTTGTGTATTTTTAGCAGTGACAGCATCCAGAACATCCACCTTTCTATACTTCCTGACTGCCCTGTAGTCTCCCCTGTCCCCATGCCCCAGCCTGTCCTGGCTCAAAGGTATAGGAGGCTGTGATATGTTGCTAAGGAGGTCTAGTAGTTGAGCCCCAACTCTGAAAAATGGAACAGGCAAGGTAGGCCCTATAAAGAGGGCATCATAGATTGTGTGGGTAGAGGGTCATCTGTTTTTGAAATGGTGCTGATAATGCCAGGAGTTCATTTCCTGGTCACTGATTCCCCATGTGCTATGTATGGGGTGAGGGTGCAGTGGCACTCAACCCTCTCCACCCTGTGCTTTGGTCATACCGCATTCAACTGCAATGCCCCCCAAGTTTTCATCTTCTCAGAAATCTTTTGCACCCCTTCCACTGGAAAAATCAGTCCCCCCACACAAGGAAGGCCCCCTTTCCTTCTCTTTTCCACCTAACTACTAGCCAGAGACACATCATATATTCCTATCAATCCCTCTCACTCTTGTAGCCACTCAGGTAGTTTTGAAAGATACTTCATTGGAATACAGTGATTTTTCTGTAAACAGGAACAGCACTATTGGTTCAATTTACTGGACACTAGAGATAATATTAGAGATTTTAAAATGAGCAGACTGCAAACCAGAAAAAAATTCACTTAAAAAATTGGTTGATAAATATGTCAACACGGACTAGAGAGAAAATCTTCCAATACAAGATGATTATGGTTCTTAATATCTGCCTTCCTGTCTACAACACTTCCTCCCTTTTTAAGTCTATTGTTGTTGTTGTTAGGTGCCGTCCATCCAGTGTCCAACTCATAATAGAGACCCTTTGTACAACAGACAGAGCAGTATTGTTAGTGCTTCTCTGCTATTCATAGGGTTTTTGATGCTGTTTGTTTTCTGGGAGTACATTTCTGGGTCCTTCTCCCAAGCCTACAGCTCCTGCTGTTCCCAGGCGGTCTCCCATTCAAGTACTAACCAGGCCTGACCCTGCTTAGCTTCAGAGATGCTATGGGATCTGATTCCACGGTGGTAAGGATGCAGGCTTTTAGGGCCATAGGACGAAATAAATAAAAAAATATATTTTAAATTCCCTATTGATTCTAATACAATTGAAATAGTTACTCTTAGCAGTTAATATTCAACATAAATTTTTATGAGAAGTCTATCTAAAGCTTGTTTAATAGGATAGGAAATTTACTGAAAATATAGCTGCAGTGGAATGCTATACTTTAGAAAACATCTGATTATCCCTACATTTCAGATGGTTGAAAAATCTACACATGATACTACCTATAATACTATATTATGGTCTTACCACAGACCTTTGCTATAACATCATAAATGCTATCCAAATCACTCCATGGAATAAAATATGGGGCGCATATCACAAGGTAAATGAAATGATTAATTGAACCTGATGCAGAGGAGAGAAGTCAGTTGCCAATGATCAATCTTTTTATGTCTAATGATATTATAGGATTTATTGAAAATATAAATGGTAAGGGAAGAGGGGGCCAAAGTATGCCTTCCCTTTACTGTTGATTTACAATGGTTATAATACGTGAGGTTGAATAGCATTTACTATGTGCATTGTATATCAGATCACATTGGTTTCTCGCAACAGTGATTTGAAATACATACAATTATTATTTCTGTAAGTCTAGAGCTGATGCCCCTTCCACAACCCTATATCACCTCTATGTTGTGCCTTTTGGCTTATACAGAGTGATTTTCTGCAAGGAAAGAGCTACCTCTATGTCCTTTACTGAAACACTGATGAGGCTAGTTTTATGGAAATAAGCAACAGGATACTGCCAATAAACCTGGTGTTAGTCACTTCCTGGGAGGTTGGGTCTAGACGCAGTATTACTTTTGATTTTCAGGGTTTTGATAATGCCAGAAAAGTAGTACCATTTATATTTATTAAAATAGGTAAAGAGTATTCTGGCTGGGCATGATGCTGCATGCAAATAATTCCAGTGACTCGGGAGGCAGAGGCAGGAGGATTGCAAGTTTGAGGCCAGAGGCAGACTGCATAATAACTTAGTTAGACCTTAACAACAACAACAACAACAACAGGCTGGAGGTGCAGCCCAGTGGTAGAGTACTTGCAAAGAATATGCAAGGCTCTGAGTTCAACTCCCAAGTACTGAAAAAAATAAAAAAGGAAAGTATTCTGTAGCAATTAAGATCTTCAAAACTCCATTGATTCACTAAGCAAAGACTCAGCTGAATAATTTTTAACTCTTAACATCTACAACTGTGGATATGAGTTCTGAATACCTATTCTCGGAGTACTTCCAGCTTTCTGGAATGATTACTTCACAATGTCTGCACCTTGTGTTTTTCCCACGAGATTTTATTATGTTCTTCCTTTAACCTCAAATACATTAACATTTGTTTTAAAAATAACTTCAGTGTTCCTATCATTCTGAAAATTCTCATGTCAAAATTAAATAATTGGCTTGAGGCATTATGAATGAGATGGTATGTTTACTACAGGCTTATATATGGGTCAGAAAGTCACAAGCTATGAATAAGGCATAAGTATAATGCAACCCATGTTCACTAACAGAATGAAAAGTTGTTCAGAATATATCTGGATTATTACTTTTGCTTTTCTTATATTTTTGAGTCACTGTCTCTCTGTGTTGTCCAGGGTGGCTTCTAACTCCTGAATTCAATGATCCTCCTGAGTAGCTGGAACATTATTTTCCAAGTGTATGTGGTTAATGAAGCAAGTTCCTGTGATAGAATTACATTTTGGGTCATCATGCATTTTCACCTTCAAAAGATACTGACAGCTATTATCAGTCAGAGGCATTAACCCTGTTTAGAAAGGGGTCCTCATATGCAATGAGTAAATAAGTGAGGAACTACTGCCTAAAATTCTGATTGCTATTGGCAAGTTTTGGAGTTGAGAAAAAAACTAACTGCTTTACTCTCCTATGTGTCTGTCAGCTTATTGTGCTGTGGGGGCTTGCGTGTTGCTGTGTTGCTGAAAGCTATGACACCAGTATCTTAGATACCAGCAGGGCCACCCATAGTGGACAGGTTTCAGCTGAGCTTTCAGACTAAGAATGACTACAGAGAAAGACACAGCAGCACATTCTGGAAACAATTAGCCATTGAAAACCCCAGGAATAAGCAGAAAAGCACATTTAAAGATAGTGCTGGAAAATGAGCCCCTCAGGCTGGAAGGCATTCAAGAAATGACTGGGGAAGAGTTGCCTTCTCAAAGTAAAATTGACCTTAATGATAATGGAGTAAAGCTCTTGGGACCGTCTTTTGCTGATGTGGCATGACTTAAACAAGAAGAAACAGTGACTGCATCATTGGGCTCAAACATAGAAAGATCATGTGCATGGCACCATGTTGGGTAGTATTTCATTCTGTTGTACATAGGGTTACTATGAGTCAGACCCAACTTGAGGAAACCTAACAACAACAACAAATTTTTTTACTGATAATCTGACTAGATAAAAACAGGGAACACTTAGTTCTTGCCATGTGCCAGGATCATCCTAATCTCTGGGCATAAATTTTCTTGTTTTAATCCTCCCATGGATACTCACAGGTAAGCACAACTATTACCCTTATTTTCCCAGGTGAGGAAACTGAGACTTGGAAAGGTTAAGTAACTTGCCCAAGGCCACACTGCTTCTAGTCACGGATACAAAACCCAAACTGCAGCCTTTGAGTTCCAGAGACAATATTTTTGACTCTGTGTAACCCTGCCTCTCAACACACACACACACACACACACACACACACACACACACACACACAGAGAGAGAGAGAGAGAGAGAGAGAGAAAGAGAGAGAGAGAGAGAGAGGAGAGAGAGAAGATAGTGTACTTAGAAAATGATAATACTATAAATTTCTGTGGAAACTTTGGTTACTGTCATTTATTTCACTGGCCTATTTTTCCATCTAATACTACTCCAAAATAAAACTCTCTAAACAGCAGCTTTATTTTGCTCTGTTCTTAACAAAAGTAGTAGGACATTGCTGTGATTTACTTAGTTTCAGATAGTTTCAATCAGGGATCCAAAAGTGACAGATGATTCTAAATTTTTGTGAAAAATTACTACTAAATTAATGAGATTCAATTTTTTTTCAGGACTGATAGACTGACCCGAGGGCTTCACACAAAGTTTGTAAGTGCTCTTCCACTGAGCTGCACTCCTATCCCCTTTTAATTTTTTTATTGTTTTATCTTGAGTCAGGGTCTCACTAAGTTATATAGGCTGCCTCTGGCATCCAATTTGCAATCCTCCTGCCTCAGCCTCCTGAGTCCATGGGGATTAGAGGAGAGTGTCACTGTGCCTGGCCCATGGAATTCAAATTAAAAGTGCTTTGTTTCTTAGAGGAGCTGGGGTTTAGCTCAGTTGGTAGAGTACTGCTCTGCACTCTCTGAGGCCCTGGGTTCGATTCCCAGCACCGTGAAAATGGGAGAAGGACATGGTAGCCCATTCCCAAAGCAATCCCAAAAAATAATCAGCCACGGAAAGCCCTTATGAATAGCAGAGAAGCACTGACATAGTGCCAGGCCTGGCCCAGTGTTGGAGAGTACTTTGTTCTGTTGTATATAAGGTCCCTACAAGTCAGACATGACTTGACGGCACCTAACAAGAACAAGTTTCTTAGATATTCAGGGAGTTTCAATTGTATTCCCAATCTTTATTATTGCTCTCTTATAATTTTAAAATAAAACATACTTCATTCAAATCCTTTTTCACCATATTTTTTCTCCACTCTGATTTCAGGATTAAAAGCCAATAAAAATTAAGTTTTATCAAGTCTTTAGAAGAAAAACAAAGTAATTCCCTAAATATGCCCTGGAAGTGGTACGATTTCCACTTAGTTTCTTATATATGTTTGTCTTGAGTACCAGAGCAATGATAGTTGAGGTTTAAGATTTAAAACATTATAAGTCTCAAAGGAAGATTAAATTATATTTCCTCTCTCTATATATGGATAAATATTTTAAAGTTCCCACTAGCATAATTTCCTGCTTAGAAATTGTCTAGAAAAATTAGTGAGCCAGACACTGAATTCTCTGAGTTTTTAGTTGACATAAAAGTTATTGTTATTAGTTTTTGTACATCGCTTCTTTATAGTGTACAACAGTGCTATTATATATTCAAGGCAGAATTGTAATAATGAACAGCAATAAATATTTAATGGCAGGACAAAATTTTTTGGCAAACTAATAATTTATAAGAAATTAGAAAATTATATTGTAAGTAAAATGTAAAATTCATCATCGTTAACAAGATCCTCTGGAGAAATGACCATGTTTTGAGTTCTAGCCTGTAACATGAAATCTGATGTTTTACGAATCATAGGCATTTGTTTGTTTTATCATTAAAATCTTGGTTGCAGAGTGAAATTCTGAAGAACTTCAGCACATGTATCAATTTTCATTGTGAATAATTAAATAATAGAATATGAAAATTATAATATTAAGTGTCAAAATAGATTGCAGATATGAAACCACTATGTTCAGTTTAATAGTAAATTAATAAAGTTTGAAATAATCAATACTTCAACATGTTTCAATTTAAACAATCACTTGCAATATTTGTAACAATCAGGTTTTTCTCTCCTGTATAATGATACAATGAATTTCATTGTCTTTAATTTATTTCTAAAGCTATATGCTGAATTATATTATGCTGATTCATTATCACTGCCTATTTTTCCATTGTCACTAGCTAACATGACAACCAGATACTGGGATTGACAAAAGCCCAGAGAAAAGGCCTTTTCATTCATTTTAGACCATTTCTTTCAAGTATTATCAAGCTCTTTAAGGGACCTCAAAGTTAACAGTGTGAGCTGGGCCTGACAGTATAAGCTTGAAATCCCAGTGATTCTGGTGGAGGAGGCAGGAAGGTCATAGCTTGGAGGTCCCAGGCAGCCTGAGGAACTCAGTGGGATTCTTATCTCAAAATATAAAAGGACATGGTGAGGGCTAGGGTTCAACTCAGTGGCAGAGCACTTACAAAAGTATGTGCAAAGGCTCTGGGTTCAACTTCCTAGTACTGAAAAAAAAAAAAAAAAAAAAAGAGCAGACATTATTTGCAGCTGCAGCTGTGTGGTACTCAATATTCCTCCCAGCCAGCTCTTCTCTGCATTCTAATGTATATATATTCATCGAAATGATTGTATTAGTCTTCGAAAGAATTTTAATATTACCTGCTCTCTCTGTGTGTGTGTGTGTGTGTGTGTGTGTGTGTGTGTGTGTGACAGAGAGAGGCAGACAGACAGAGAAATAATCATTTAGAAAACAGCCTCACAAGGGCTAAAGAATTGCTGCTACATTTTTTTCTGAAGTAATAAGAAATCAAGCCAGTCAATCTGTGAAAAGAGTAATTTGTAGAATATGCACACCATTGAACGAAAAAAATCTTTTGTTTTAAATTCTGCTTGCTTAACTTCCAAGCAAACCCACACCATTTTCTTCCTTGTCAATTCTTAGACGAATTTCTAGAATTAATCTTGTAACGTGAAAATCAAAGGATACTCAATCATCTGATTTCTGTTTTGAAAGAAGTCTTCACTCCTCCCTGTTTCTCCCCATCAAAATCTTAAATTTAACTACAGATTTCTCTTCAAATGTACACAACATTAAATATCTTGCCTTTCAATATGGATATGGTTTAGATCAGATTTATAAGTCTTAAGATCAAACAAAATACAAACATCTCCACAGACAACTATTCAGTAGTTTTATAATTGGGTTATACTTTAATCGAGTATCCAAGATCAAAGCAACAAAATCTCTACTTTAAAATAATTCGTTTAACTCTTCAGGATAAAATATTCCGCATGAAATTGTTTTACAAAATATCTAAATTTCATCAAGCTAATCAAATGCCTACTCTTAAGGTGTCTGTAGCTACACAGGACACGACTCTAACTATATTTAGAAACAACACTAGTTCCCAGACATCTGGTATGTTATTTACAGGGCAAGGACCTACCCTTTTTGTAAACATCACATTGCTAAAGCAAAAACATTCACAGTTTAATATATATATATATATACAGTTTTGTAAGGGTGTGTACCATACCTAAATCACCATCTCCCCATGGCATTTCAAGCCAGCCACTGTTGAGGTAAATCCAACTCATATCTTTTTACCAGCACGAAAAAATCACTTGTCATTTGCTACTTATGTTCAGCCATTTTGAAGATCTCTAAGCTCCTTGTAATATGACCGTTCACTTCCGAAAAGAAAAATAGCTTTTGAAAATCTAATTTATTTTCGAAATTGCTCTTTCTTACTGATTGCTCCTCTGTTAGTCCTAACTTATGTTTTCTTCTTACACCATGTGCCTTGTAATGAAATGAAAGCATTACAATTTGACCTCTGTCCATGGCTATGGTGAGTCCTTTTCATTTTCAAGAAAGTCTCTGCCTGTTCCCAATTTCATTGCCACAAATGAGGTGACCTATGGACTCATTCAAAAGCTAAGTTAGCAGTGGTGCAGCGGCTTTGGAGGCTTGGTCACTCCCACTTTTCCTTGGTGTTCCCCAAATAGGAAGCACACCACACTTATCTCAAATAGGGAATCAAAAGAAGGTGAGAAGCAGTGACATTTTCATTTCAGTGAAAAATATTAATACCTTTCATGGCTCCCATAGATATAAGATATTAAATCACCTATCTTCTTCATAGTGGAAATGAGTTTACTAGGAAGCCAATGGCCTGCAGCCATAGCTCTGTGGCATCCGATCCAATCAGATCTCGGAGGCTAAGCAGGGTTGGGCCTGGTTAGTACTTGGATGGGAGACCACCTGGGAACACCAGAAGCTGTAGGCTTGGGAGATGGACCTGGCAACCCACTCCCGCCACAAAAATCAATCCGCCATTGAAAACCCTATTAACAGCACAGAAGCACTGGTGTTTCCCCTGTTGTACGTAGGGTCACTATGAGTCAGATACCGACTCCATAGCACCTAACAACAAGGAAGCCAATGCAACTTAAATTCAGGACCCCTAACTTCCATGAACCCTTTCTAAGACTCTACCTAATTTCTGATTTTATTTTTCTTAAAGAAGTTCCCAAAAGCGTATTACATAAGCTTCAAGCCTGACAACATTTAGCCCACCCCTATATACAAGTTTAGAGATAAATTAAGTCACCAGGCATTTACAAACTTTCTTGTGTGTTTTCAGATAACTAGATTAATAGAGCTACCAAAATTCTTAAGGACATGCTCTGTAAGGTGGAAGTAATGTGTTGTCAAAACTAGTATCTTCAAAGATTGTGACTATACTTTCCATTTTCATCTTTCTGAAAATTTCCTGAGAATAACATTTGCCCAGATCTGAAATGGCCAGGTTTAGCTGTACTTGGGTTACTATAGGAAGACATGCTGAATAACATGGACATGCAACTTACTTTAATTGATTTCTGAATGTTCACTGAGTTCTAAATTATCTCCTAAGAAGATAGGGTTAGACATCAAAAGAAAGAAAAAAGAAAGAAAGAAAGAAGGAAAAACAGCTGTGGTTTATCTCAAGAAAAAGAATTAAATTTTTAGTAAGTGAAGATAGTTGTTTCTTCCATAAATTCCAAAATTGAGAGAAGAGTTTTAAGATCTTTTTGAAAATAGTTCTACTCTCAAGGGAGATTATTTTGTCATTCCAATGAACCATCATTGATCATTGGTGCTGTGTGCCATAGGTGCTGAACTTGGTCATCAGATACACCTGAGTCCAAATGATAGCATAGATAATTACTAGCTGTGTGACCTTTGGCAGGTAACATCTAAACTTAGTTTTCTCAACTGTGAATGTGAAGGTAATTCCACCTACTCACATGATTGTATAAAATGTAAATAAAATACTTAGCAGAGTACTAAACATATTTGATATGTCAAAAATGCAACTTAAAGTCCATTTTACTTTATTTTTATATTTGTTTGTTTGTTTGGTTGGTTGGTGCTTCTGAGACAGGAGCTTGCAATGTAGGCTGTGCTTGCCCTGAACTCACGGTCCTCCTGCCTCAGCCTCCCAAATGCTGAGATTACAGGTGTGTGCCAACACTTCTCAAATTCCACTTTTAACAATTACTTTCATCTGCTTTTCCCCAGGAGTTTTAAACCATGACTTATGACCAGGAGAAATAATAGCTTATTTAGGATTATAAAGCTTTATCTCATCTTATACCTCTTTCCTATAATCCATAAGAGATATAAATAATCATCAAAACTTCTAGACAGTTATCACATTCATATGGAAAATTATAATCTGAAGCTCCTAACTTAATCTCTTCCACAAATTTTGGTGCCCTTCTTTTAAAATTTACTTCTTAGTGTTCACCTAGATATGTTGCTGACTTGTCAACACATTTCCAAAAGCAAATTCATTATCTCTAAAAAGCAGCTACTCCACTTTTGCTTCTCTGTTGGTTTAGACAGTGTTATGGTTTTCTCTATCACCTGTCAGTAATAATATAATCTTAAATTTAAATGCAGTAATTTTTAAGGAAAGCTCATACACACTGACTAGTCCATGCATTTTTTTTTTAAATGAGGTTGTCATTGGCCCAGCTGTTCCTTTTTCATCCCCAACCCTTAGATACTCATTGTCCCAAGCTCTGCCCCTGCCTACACTCACTCTTGAGGAGATCTCTACGAGGCCCATAAATATAACTGTTATCCACATTTTACTTACTACAATTTTATATCTCCACCCCTGCCCTGTCTTCTGGATTTGAAACCTTGATTTCCACTAGGCTATTCAACCTCTCTATTAGGATATCTAAATGGGCAATTCAACGTAACCTGTCTAAAACTGAATTCTTGATTGATACTCCTAAAATCTCTCTGTCAGCAAATAGTAACTTTAACTCACCCAGATGCTTCAAAGCTAAAAATCCTTTGCATGATCCTTAGTCTATTTTTGACAGTTCACAGGCCAACATATGTCAGCCTTGACCATAATCCAAACTTTGACCATATGTTAACCTCTTGCTCCAGTACCCTAGTCCATAGGACAAAACTTCTCACCTGACGTTTTACAAAAACCTCCTGTGTAGTCAGTGTGTTTCCACCCAGGCCCTTCCACTACACGCAGGAGCCAGGGCATTCCTTTTCAGTCAGAAAGAATCCAATGGCTCCACTTCTCACCCAGAGTATAATCCAAAGTCTTTGTCATGACCTATAAGTGAAAGGTCTCTTTCCATTTCAGCTCTATTTGGACTATAACCTCCTAAATGGTTTCCTTACACCAGTCTCTATCTCACCATTCTTGCCTACTGCTACTGAACTAGACTTCCACAAACAGCTAGTGTCCCAGATTGCCCCCAATAGTGCCTTTTGGAAAATCAGAAAAGGCACTCCCTTTCCTCTGATTAGGTCCCACACTGGGTGCTTATGCCCAGCTTACTCAACAGCACATGGCTGCCCTGAAAGCACTACTAGGACCTGTCACTTTTGAGCTCAAAAACTTTAGTGATTCTTCACTAAATATAGTCTAACAGTCTTACCTTGGAATTAGAGATAATCTATAACACGGTTTAGATCTTTGTTTTTGTTTTGTTTTCCCACACTGCCTTAACAGGTCCCCTGCCTAAACTAAATTAGACTGTTTTACACAATTTTATGCAACATTTTTTTTCTTTCTTGTTTCATAGTGTCTTCCTTCTGTTCAAATTTGTTTCTCATGTTGCGCAGTAATTTACAGAGGTGGTTTTGTTCTGTTTTTCCTGCTCAGCCCACAGGCATTTATGAGGCTTAAAAAGAAGACGTAGCTTGAAGATAGTTTCTTTTAAGTCAAGAGGGGACTCTGGGTAGGAGCAAGTTACATTAGTAGGATGAGAAGGAGCAAGAGAAGAAAAATAAGATTAAAGAAGTGGGACAAAAAATATGAGAGAAGAAGAGTAAAAGACAGAGAAAAGGAGAGAGAGACAGAGACAGAGAGCAGGACAGATAGACTTCATACTGGACCTGAGTGATAGCAGAAACCTGGGTCCCTGGCAATTGTAGTCATGCCTCTGAGACTTAATAAGATCTCAGGAACAAGATGGGGCTCAGGCTCTTGTGTCCTCAGATTCAGGACAGTCACATGCCTTAAGTTGGACATAAAGGCCATAAATTCACTGGACTTATTTTTTAAGGGTAAAATGCACTTATCCAGTGGGTTTTCCAGCAGGAAGCAGGCTGTGCTACCTAATGCACCAGAATTGAGCTCCAACCTTTGCACAAGCTCTAAGCAAGGAGATGGGGGAAGACATCTCTAAAAAGGATGAAATTCCGCTGGGCATGGTGGCACACGCCTGTAATCCCAGTGGCTCAGGAGGTGGAGGCAGGAGGATCACAAGTTCAAGACCAGAGGCAGCCTGCGTAATTTAGCGAGACCCTGTCTCAAAAAAGAAAAAAAAAAAAAAAAAGATGAAATTCCTAGCCAGCCTGGTTGGATGGGAGTTTGAGGTGATATTGAAATAGGATACCAGGGGCTGGGACGTAACTAAGTGGTAGAGTGCTTGCCAAGCATTTGCAAGGTCCTAGGCACAACAATGGGGGTTCAATAGCATCACACAACTAAATAATGATAATATTAATAATAAATAAATAGAAAAACTAAAAGAGAAAAGAATAGTCAAAAAGACTTTTTCTTTCTTTCTTTCAAGTTAAGCAAGTACTCTTCCTCAGAGTTCTGTCATGTTTTGATCTTGTCAATTTATGGACTAAGGGAGTAAGATTTGTTCCCACTGGATCAGAATGATTTTCTCTTTAATCTCCATCCTGCCCCTATTTCAAGGCCCATCTCTAAAAGTTTCCTGCTCCATGAAACTTTCTCATAGTTCCAACAAAACTGTTCTTTCTTTCTTCTGTGATCCTCAGCTCCTTTACATGTGCATACTCAGCGCAGCCTTGTGGTGCTTCAGGTACAGAGGCTGTAAACTCTTGGAATTTTAAAAATCAGTCTTATTCACCTCCATTCTGTTTTCTCATATATGATCACATCAAACCTCTTAAGAACCCAGTCTGAGGGGCATTGTGGAGCTATGTTTGTTGTGGTTGTTGTTGTTGTTGTTAGGTGCCTTTGAGCCAGTCCAACCCATAGCGACCCAATGTACAACAGAACAAAACTCTCTCTGACATTGTGCCATGTCCAGCACTATGTCAATGCTTCATTGCTATTCATAGGGGGTTTCAATGGCTGGTTGTTGCAAGAGTGGGCTGCTGGAACCTCCGTCTTAGCCTAAAACACAACGGTACTCCAGGGCGGCCTCCCATCCAAGGACTAACCAGGTCTGACCCTGCTTAGCTTCCAAAATCTGATGAGATCAGAAGCCAGGGTGGTATGACTGTAGACACAGAGATGTGTAGTAGAGTTAAAACAAAGGACGTGAAAAGGCACATATGTGGATTAGGTTCTACCACATATTTTCTGTTGTAACTTGGTAAATTTCTTTAAATTGCTAAATCTCACTTTTTACATCTATAAAATTGAAGTAATAATACCTATAGTTTTGTAGTTGTTGTAAGGGTTAAATGGGCTGGTGTGGGAGGTGTCTAACACAAAGTATATCCTTAATAAAATCATTATTATTTCATAGTATTGAGCATCAGAGAGAAGCTCTAAAGTTATAATAACTGACAAAGTATTTTGTCAGTATTTTTGTTGCTCAATGAAGTTTTATGAGACAGTGTTCTCTCTTTAAACCCAGAACCCATATTTGTACCTAGTGGGCTGCTAATCCATAATAGGTCCATAATAAATATAACTAACTAAATAAGTGAAGAATTACTTCTTAAAATGAAAAGAGCTGTAGAATTTTGTTTTCTACATTATTGTATTACAGAGCATACATTTGAAATACAATAATACAGAAACAGTAGCTGTATTGACTTATTGATTATAAGAGTGATTATAAAATATCAAATAAAGAAATTATAAAACATACAAAAATCATAATGCACATTTAAAATATAACTACTTAAAACATTTGGGTGTATAACCTTCCTGACTTTTTTTTATAAACACATTTTTTAATCAGGATGCAACTATACTATTCATGTTGCATTTAATCTATTCGTTTTAGTCTACTTGGTTTCATTTAATGATCTCTCATGGTCACCGTTATGTATCATAAAATATAATTCTATAACATCTTAAGTGACTACTTGTAGTTTTATTGTATAAGTATTGCATTATATATTTATTTGGTCACCTATCAAAGTATGTTAAACTGATTTTTGGAAAAACTGATTTAGGAAATCAAAATAATTATCTTTGTGAATATATCTAATTACTTGCTTATGGTTACTTCCTTAAATTTTGATATAAACAAATCAATAAATTACCTCCAGCAAAACTAATACGTATATACATATATGCTTATATTAACAGTGCTGGGAAATTTTAAAGCTAACTTTAATAAGTTTGCTAAGACTTATTTTTTTCCTCAGTCAAAGCATAGGGCATTTTTCCTTTATTATATTTTTAATATATTTAAACTATGTCAAAGAAGATTGTATCAAAGTTAGATTTTGAACATAATTTTATACTTTATGTTCCGCTTCTTCTTGAGTCTCTATCTACATTGAAGATGCATGAGACTCATACAGGTGAATTCGTGCACTTATTTATTTTTATTTTTGCCATCTGCTACAAATCTGTGGTTATGAATTCTTGGAGTCTACTGTACACTTAGGTAATTAAGAAATGACAGGATCCTCTTTCTACAATAATTGCTTATATTCATCCAGAGCCTTAAGGGCCATGAGGGGAACAGAGTCTTTAGTATAGCTTCCCAATATTCAGCATAGTGTCTAGCACATAGTAAATATGCAAGAAACATTTGTGGAATTGATAAATTGTTTTCTTAGTCAGCTACTTCTAATTCATGCTGGTGTGTTCTCAATTTCACCATTTAAGCATATTGTTAAGTAATAAAAAGGAAATGTGTTTGTAGTGAGGAGAAAGGATCCATTTGATTTTCTCAATCTTTTAAAGAAATACTATTTGAGCCTAGCTAAAAATATACTTTGTTTTTAAAGGTATAGTCATTTTCAAATAATAATAATCAAGCTCCAACTTTGTTGTTGTTAGGTGCCGTTGAGTCGGTATCCGACTCATAGCGACCCTCTGTACAACAGGGGAAACACTATTGTCAGTGCTTCTCTGCTGTTCCTAGGGTTTTCAATGGCAGATTGATTTTTGGGAGGGGGTTGCCAGGTCCTTCTCCCTAGCCTACAGCTTCTGGTGTTCCCAGGTGGTCTCCCATCCAGGTACTAACCAGGCCGGACCCTGCTTAGCTTCCGAGATCTGACGGGATCGGATGCCACAGGGCTACTGCTGCAGGCAAGCTCCAACTATTACGTAGTAAATATAATTGTCATGATGCAGGTGTCATTTTATCACTGAATCTGCACTTCTAACATTTAAGTCTTTCATGCACCATATTGGTGTTCTAATAATACTTATTCTATAAATGCATATTTCTTTACAAAAACAGTCCCTCATATAACTCCCTCTTTAGTATTGTGCTTGTTCTTCTTTATATCTTTCAGAATTTTCTATTATTAAAATTAATATCTTCACATCAGAGCATTTTAATGAAGATGTTCTATTCATTTTCTTGCCTAAATCATCATCTGAGTTGATGGTCATTTACATGATTTAAGATTTCTATATGGCCGGTAAACAGCCTTTTCCTGCTTAATAGCCTGTTTCCATACCAATTTAGAAACATCTGCTAAAATGAAAAGGTGAGCAACACAGAATCTAAAAGCTTACTTTTAATCTTTAATACACAGTCACAAAAATGAGTCAGCAGATGCATTTTCCATACACTAAAAGGTGAAAAAAGAATGCAGCCCTTTGCCATGCCATACATTTGCATTTCAGAATCCACATTCTGGAAAGCATCCACAATTTTATTAAAGTTAGTATTTGCCCAAATAAGTCAATATAGTTTATGTCAGGACACCAACAGATTTGCAATGGCTGCTATACTAACCTTGACTGGTCAGAATACCCCAGCTAGCTTTTCGTTTAGGAGAACATTCCTCTAGACTCACTAGACTTCTTTTCGTGAGAATATGCATAATGCAGTTCCCTTCAACAGCAATATCTGCAGACATAGTTTATCTGTGACAACCAGGTGTCATAAGTGCAAGTGCTCTAGCCAGAAGAAATATTAGTGTCTGGATTTCTACCTAGTTTCCTTCCCTTCAGACTTTCACAAAGGTTCCTGTGTGCTGACTAGGGAATGCCTTTAACATTGAAGTCTATTCAAAAACACTCAGAGCAGGGCTGGTAGATGCAGTGTGGGGGATGGGCCAGAAATGCTGTAGCATTTTCTATTTTTAAAGTGGGGACACTCTGCTGCAGGAAGTATTTAACCATTTGTGTGATAAAGAAAGTAAAGAAATGGATACTATTGCTTTTCCTGATTGAAATAGAATAGAAATGAACTCTAACTTTAAAATATGAAAATGCTTAAATGATCTACAAAGCAGTCAAATGGGAAATTCCCCATTGATGATGGCTGTAGAAGGAATATTACAGGCAGAAAGCTTACCAATGATCAGTGACTATTAGCCATTTTTTTCCTTCATCCTCAGAAATAAACTGCTTTAGGGTCAGCTGGTAGCTAGCTCATGTTTTAATTTTGTAAGGATCTAACTTTGGAATTGGCTTCAATGCAAAATCACAGACCTCTTATTTATATAGGCATAGCTCAGTATTGTGATTTTTCTGGAGGTCATTTCTAAACCAAAAGACGTCAGCAGGCAATTTAAGTACAGCCGAGATTTTTCACCCTAAAAGGCAGAGGAAAGTGTAGCTGGAGAGATGAGAGGAAAAACCAAACACATGCCTGTTATTTTTTGCTGGCATGTAGAATGAACAAGGCACACAGTCCACGATGGAGACAAGAACAGCAACTGAGCTGTGATGGGCTCCAAGGATTAACTGAGCTGGTGATCATGTTACGGGGTATTAACATATTGAGATCTGTCTAGATGAAAAATGGTGACAGATTCTGTTATCTACCTTTATTTTTTTCTCATCATTTTAAGGCTCTAGTTACTGCTGGTACGTACAGGGAACAAAATTATTAGAGTACTGACTTCATGTAACAAGTCAAGTAGAAGACAAAAAACATTTCCATGAACAAAATGATTTCCTGTGTACTACCCTGTTAATGTTGACTGCTACATTCCATTGCTGGTGTTTAGCACTAAGAAATCACTAACGAATACCAAGAGTATATTTTCCTTATCTCAAGTAAGTTATAGTCCTACTGTTTGTGTGATCTGGACAACTAGCTTAATAATACTTCAATTTCCTTTCCTGTAAAATGAGGGGCTTGCATATAATCATTCTTTTCTGGCTCTAACATTCTTAGATTTAAATTTTATGACTAGCACACAAAAGGCAATCTTGTCTATGAACTTTGTTGTTATTATTGTTAGGTGCCATCAAGTCTGGTCTGATTCATAGAGATGCTCATGGGGTTTTCAATGGGTGATTGTTTAGGGATTGCTTCAGGTGTGGATTGCCACATCCTTTTCCTGTTTTATCAGTGACCAAGATTGAACTCCGGTCATCAGAGAGTGCAGAACAGTGCCCTACCAACTGAGCTAAACTGCAGCCCCATTCTATGAACTGTAGGCACAGTATATTACCACAGAAGAGCCTAGATATTCCTAATAAAACTGAAACCCAGAGCTTGCTCATTTTAGGCAATTTCCATGGGTGGTACCTTCTCTGGTGAAGTTAGAAACGACTGAAGGGACTTATTCAGTCCAATGTATTTACTTGAACCAATTGTCATTAACCACTGGTTTTTTGTTTCCTAGTTTGTCCTCATAAAGAGAGGGTGATAATTTATACAAGACAAACAATAAAAGAGAATAATAGTTTTGTTTAAAATTAGTTAAAAGATAATTCTATATTGATCTTATGACTTTTTCGCTTTATGTTTTGCTATTATAAAATAAATATAAGTGGCTTTTAAGTATTGGAAGAGTTTTTGCTCTTAAAACAATTTTAAGCATCATGTATTATAATGCTCTATTTCTGTATCTGTCTCTCCCACTAGGTTATGCATTCTGATTGCTGGCAGTGAGTCTATATATCTGTTATTTATTAGATAGCATGGGAGAAGGACCTGGCAACCCTCCCAAAATCAGTCTGCCATTGAAAACCCTATGAACAGCAGAGAAGCACTGACCATAGTGTTTCGCCTACTGTATGTAGGGTCGCTATGAGTCGGACACTGACTCAACGGCACCTAACAACAACAACAATTAGATAGAAGGCATTCAAAAAATACCAATTTAAAGAGTAACTCAAATATGGAATACTTCAAGAAGGCTTTCTGTAGTCTTTGGTGACATAAACAGATTTCTTGTGCAGTAGGGAAAAAAGAAGCCATTGGATGGATTTGACCATGACTATATAATTAACTAGCTGGCACCAGCACCACTGTGGCATCAGAACCTGTCAGATCTTGGAAACTTAGCAAGGTTGGACCTGGTTAGTACTTGGATGGGAAACGGACTGGGAACATCAGCTGCTGTGGGCTTGGGAGATGGACCCAGCAACTAACTCCCCAAAAATAATTAGCCATTGAAAACCCAATAAAAAGCAAAGAAGCACTGACAATAGTATTTCACCTGTTATACATATGGTCTACATGAGTCAGATACTGACTCAACTGCACCTAACAACAACAACATATAATTAACTGGGATGTATACTGGCTTCTGGCAGGTGAACTTTTTTCTTTCAAAACTTTTAAATGGACCAAAAGAAAAAGTAATTTTTTAGAAATGATTCCATGGAATTAAAGGAAAATGTTATGGTTAATTCACTAACGGAAAAAAAAGAATACACAACTGAATGGATGGAATATGCTCAATGTATGCTTGGTATGCTTAGCTGAATGACTCCCTAAAAAAGAACGCACAACCAATTGAATGTGTTTGGGGTAGAAACCTTTAAACACTGGGTGTCTATGCCTGTATACATAAGGGTGCACTGTGGAATCTCTTGATATACAGAAGAATCTAACATCTTCCCTACTATTAGTACAAAAATCAATTTGCATAAATTGTAGTGTATCACTAGGTCCTATGAGTGGACAGAAGTTTTAAAGAGAACCAGTGTCAGAAAAAAACAGCAGGAAAATAATAAGAATGGTATCCCACAGAAAGCAATGGACTCTGAATTATTATAACAAAGAAAAAGCATCTGAGATATAGATTAATAATATAACTACCTACAAAGTTTAAAATAAGACTTTTAAACTTATAGGAAGGATTGTTGTTGTTGTTAGATGCCATCAAGTCAGTATCTGACTCATAGCGACCCTACATACATCAGGGGAAGCACTATTACCAGTGCTTCTCTGCTATTCATAGGGTTTTCAATGGTGGATTGATTTTTGGGAGTGGGTTGCCAAGTCCTTCTCCCAATAGGAAAGGTATGAGATATGAAATGGGGATAATTTTATTCCTAGAAGCTATTGTAATAACCAATGCTGATGTGTCTGAAAACATGGGGACCTATGTTTGGTCTGGCCAACAAACAATGAGAAAGTGATGTTGAGGCTGGAAAAAAAAGTTTCAGAGAAGAGCACTAGAAACCATCAAAGAGACAGAACCACTTCTGTGGTGAGAAATTTTTACTAATAAATGCTTCAAACGAGAAAATTGAAATCTCAGAGGCATTATGACAGAAATCTACATAATCATGTAAGGCATGTTTAGGAGTAAATTTTTCAAGAAATTCTGAAATACTAAGAAGTGGGATCACCTTATGACAATTTTAAAAGTTAACTTTGAGACAGCTAATCACAAACTTAAAGAGCTTATTGCTTCCAAGGAGTGGTATTTAGAGAAATTCATGAATGATATGATCAACAGATTAAGACTTTTAAGGAAATATTTCTGAGTTTATGACTTAGATCATGAGGAATTTTTCCTCCACTGTTAGAAAAAGAGGACCAAGATAAATATATTCCTGCTTATGCCTAGGTTAGCATTTTTACCCATGTTTTACTGTGGAATATTTCAAACATGGGCTTTGGTTTAGCTTAGTAGGTAGAGTGCTTGCTCTGCATGCTATGAGGCCCTTGGTTCAATCCCAAGCACCACAAAAATGAGAGAAGGACCTGGCAGCCTACTCCCAAAATAATCTCTAAAAAAATCAGCCATTGAAAAGCATATCAACAGCAGAGAAGCACTGATGTAGTACCAAGCATGGCACAGTGTTGAGGAATGTTTCGTTCTGTTGTACATAGAGTCACTATGAGTTGGATCTGACTCAACAGCACCTAACAACAACAATTTCAAACACATCTAAGTACTCATCACTCAGTTTTAACAGTTATCAACTCACAACTTGTCTTGTATCATCTCTAATTTACCTGCATGCCCATAAACACTTCTAGGATTATTTTGAAGCAAATCTTAGTATATCATGTTATCAATAAATATTTCAATATCTATCTCTAAAATATGACAATTCTTTGCAATCATAACTGTACTATCATAATCAAGCAAAAGAATAATTCAATAATACCAACAAACAACAATTGGCAATTCTTATTTTCCAAAGAATAGCTCAGATCATAATGATACCTGAACTGATATAACCTTTACATCCTTTACTTGAGGAAATAGCCTGTGATCTCTTCATTTTCTGAATATCTTTTTAAATATATAAGTGTCTCATTCTTTAAAATAACATTTATTTTATCCAAATTACTAAAGGCTCACTAAGTTCAAGAAGGAATTTTCACCTTAAGTCATCATAAAGATAGTTAAGATTCTCTTTTACCTGACAGCGCCAAATATCCACCCTCGGAGAGACGCATCTGGAATAGGCCATTATTTAGTTCTCAGAGGCTGTATTGTTTGGGCTCTTTCACAAGGCCATGCATTCACACAACTCTTAGGAGTCAATTTTGAGCCCCATTCCTGTTCCATTTTATTTGTTATTCTATTTCATTTAACATGAGTCTGTAAAACTGTTGACCCAGTGAGTGAATGAGGGCAGATGAGGTCTGAGGGTAAGCCCAACTCAAGCATCTTAGGAAAAACAGAGCGATTGTTAGCCAACAGTTAACCTTTGTTTCAAGGGTCATTCACTTCTCATATCAAGGTTGCTGGGAAACCTACAGAGGTCAGTCTTATAGTCCATGGTAGTTTCTCTCTTGGCCAGAATTGAGTGGCTAGGGAGGAATTTAAAACACTGAAAAACCACAATTAGAGAAAATATGACTGAGATCACTACCGCACCATACATACATCATGGCCTAAACACTGTGGTGAAAGATATTTTATTATCCTATGTGCACAAGGATTTAGGAAGGAATGTTACATAAATAAATATTTCAATCTCACCAATTTTAGTATAGTTTTAAGAAACTACAAGCATAATATAAAATACAATAAATATAGCTTGAAAAAATTTTGTTGCTGTTGTTGTTGTTTTGTTTTTGCGGTACTTGGGGTTGAACCGAGGGCTTCACTCTTGCATGCTTTGCAAGTGCTAGACCACTGAGCTACATGTCCAGCCCCCCCTTTTTTCTTTTTAACTTTTTGAGACAAGGTCTCTCTAAATTACACGGGCTGCCTCTGGTCTCGAACTTGCGATCCTCCTGTTTCTGCCTCCCAAGTTGCTGGGATTACAGGCATGCACCACCTTGCCCAGCTGAAATAATATATGTTTTTACAAAACATATTCCCATTGTGGGCCCTGAAACAAAATAGTAAAGAGCTTCTGTGGAGGAAACTGTAACTGTCTCCAATGTCCAGTAAACTCTAACAATAAGGAAGATTTCTCCTTTAGCTATTACTAGCTATGATTTCTATCATACTCATGTTTGTTAATAATAATAATTAAAAACTTCTCAAAATGATTAAGATATCATGTATAATATTAAAAGAAAAGACATCAGAATTAAGAAAAATAATAAAATATAATTTTAATTTCTAATACCTAAATGCTTGAAACATGCAGGAGTATAATAAACTCTTAACTAGTTAAGTGTATTAATTTTCAGTTGTGTAGTGAATGAACACATTGATGAAACATCATTTAGCCATTCACCCACTCATTCAATATGTATTATGTGTCTATCAGATGTTATGTTCTGGGGACAAAAAAATGGAAAGACTGTTGCAGTTCATTTGAGACTTAAACTCTAGTAAGATATTTTGGAGGCAAGTTAGAATTGCACTCACATCCATCATTGTAAGCAAGCTTTGTAAGTCTGAGAATCAAAAATTCAGTCATAAAAAACTCAGAAATTCTCCTAGCTAAGTTGCAGTAATAGCCCTTTAACTGCTAGAAATGCCCATAAAATAACTGATTTATATGTAATTTTCACTGAAGTGAAGTAAATTGTTAAGGGAGACCCTTGTTGTTGTTGTTGTTAGGTGCCGTCAAGTTGGTATCCGACTCATAGTGATCCTCTGTACAACAGGGGAAACACTATTGTCAGTGCTTCTCTGCTGTTCCTAGGGTTTTCAATGGCAGATTGATTTTTGGGAGGGCGTTGCCAGGTCCTTCTCCCAAGCCTACAGCTTCTGGTGTTCCCAGGCGGTCTCCCATCCAGGTACTAACCAGGCCGGACCCTGCTTAGCTTCCGAGATCTGACGGGATCGGATGCCACAGGGCTACAGCTGCAGGCTAAGGGAGACCCTAGTGATTCTTAATATACATGACAGTATCATAAACAGTACATTTTCATTACTAAGATTTTTATAAAGCATGAAAGAATTTTACAAAAAAAGTAAGCCCAAAACTATCTTTCCTACTGTTATTCTTAGCATACCCTTGAAATAATTTGACTACCATGAAAACTGTGAAATTCACAGTGAAAGATATTTTCAAAAACATACCATTGTGAAGGAAAAAATAAACAAGGAAAATATTACCAAAAATATTGATTCTATTTTTAAAAACAAAACTTGATGTGTCTGCAGACTTTGCTAAATATATAATATTTAGAAAAGGATATATATTTTTAATGCAGTAATTTTATTTTTAACCATAACACAGAAATAAAATATTTTTCAACTCTCATTGATATAACAATTTTTTAGATAAATGTCATGTGTTTCAGCAGTTTACTTACATTTGACTTAACAAACCTCAGTAGAAACACTAAACTACACTACTCATGCCAATGTAATGTAGTACTTAGGAGTCTCAACTGCAATCCTACTGCCAAGGGCTGTCTTTAACCCAGCTCAGCGAAATGCAAATTTCCTAAGTCTAAGTTGCCTTGGTCTACAACCACACCACCCTGGAACTGGATCTCTTCTGATCTCCGAAGCTAAGCAGGATCAGACCTGTTTAGTACTTGGATGGGAGACCATCTAGGAATATCTGATGCTATAGGCTTGGTAAAAGGACCTGGCAGCCCACTCTCAAAACAATCAGCCATCAAAAACCCTATGAATAGCAGAGAAGCACTGACAATAGGGTCAGGCATGGCACAGTGTTGGGTAGTGTTTTGTTATATTGTACATAGGGTCACTATGAGTTGGACCTGACTCAGTGGCCCCTAACAAAAGAAGTTGCCTTGAAAAAGCTTACATGTTTTTGTGCTTTGGTTTCCTAGTCTGGAAAATGGGGTCTGATTTCTGAATTAATACATTTCACAGACTCAATACATAAATTGGGCTGAGGTTTAGCTCAGTTGTTAGAATGCTTTGCTGCCCTCTCTGAGGCCCTCAGTTCAATCTCTAGCACTGCAAAAACAGAAGGATATGGCAAACCACATTAGCTCTGGGAGCAAAGCAATCTGAAATAATCAGCCATGAAAAACCATATGAGGGTCTCTAGGAGTTGGACCCCACTTGACAGCAATTAACAAGAATACATAAATGGGGACAGTGAATGGTATACTGTTAG
Organism: Pedetes capensis; assembly: GCA_007922755.1. Lineage (NCBI taxonomy): Eukaryota > Metazoa > Chordata > Mammalia > Rodentia > Pedetidae > Pedetes > Pedetes capensis. The sequence continues at coordinate 33,238 of VMDO01018422.1, forward strand.
CCCTCAATTAATGTTAGCTTTTAATGATCTTATTTTTATTAGTGTATAATGTAGATACTGCTTGCAGCCATACCACTGTGGCATCGAATTGTGTCAGATCTCAGAAGTTAAGCAGGGTCGGGCCTGGTTAGTACTTGGATGGGAGACTACCTGGGAACACCATGTGCTATAGGCTTGGGAGAAGGACCCAGCAACCCCGTCCTCCCCCCCGGCAAAAAAGCAATCTACCATTGAAAACCCTATGAGTAGCAGAGAAGCACTGACAATAAGTGTTTTTCCTGTTGTACATAGGGTCACTAAGAGTCAGACACCCACTCCACAGCACCTAACAACAATGTTGTTGTTGTCAGGTGCTGTCAAGTCAGTATTCGACTCATAGTGACCCTCTGTACAACAGAGGAAACACTATTGTCAGTGCTTCTCTGCTGTTCATAGGGTTTTCAATGGCAGATTGATTTTTGGGAGGGGGTTGCCAGGTCCTTCTCCCAAGCCTACAGCTTCTGGTGTTCCCAGGTGGTCTCCCATCCAGGTACTAACCAGCCCCGACCCTGCTTAGCTTCCGAGATCTGACGGGATCAGATGCCACAGGGCTACAGCTGCCGGCCTAACAACAATAACAATGTAGATATTAAGCTACATTCATGCTTTTTTCATCTAATCTTGACTTTTTATTTCCATTCATGGTTCATTACTTGTTCAGTGACTATGGGGTATAGAAAGCAGTTCTTGGCATACTAGATGTAAGTTTTCCTCTTTGTAAGACAAATAAAACAAATAAACAAACAAACAAAAAACCAACAACAACAACAAACAAGAACCAGCAAAAATGAAGCAACAAAGAAGCACAGATTAAAAGAGCCAACAACTGAAAAATATGCCAAATCTACATCATAGTTGAGTCTACTGGTTGCAAAGAAGTAAATGCTGGTTGATACATAATGGAGCAGTGTAAAAGAGAAAAATAGAAGTACTTAAAATATTAGAAATGAGGATGCTTTTTTTTAATGGCCTGGAAAAAGGCACAGATTTTGAAGTAATTTGAAGCAGAATTTTTTTTTTGAGACATGTCACTATTTATACCATGATTGCCTGGACCTTGCTATGTAGCCCAGGCTGGCCTTGAACTCACAATTCTCCTGTCTTAGCCTCCCAAGTGCTGGGATTACAAGTGTGTACCCCATGCCTGGCTAAAGCAGCAATACTCTCGAAGCACAGAAGTCTCCTAAATATCCTTATCAACAGTCCCCAAGTTTGTAAAATTCTTGTCAGTGATAATGAAACTATGTCACTAGGACAATCTCTCCTTGGAGGTTTGCTGTTTGAACTGAATACTTTTATCTAAGTTTTCCTTGTGTAAATTCCAGATTAATGGATGAAGAACTGATGATAATTCTTAAATGTATAATAATGTACTATCATGAGTTACATTGGAAATTTCTTCATAAATTTAATTTATGTCATTACCTTAAGGCTTCCTCATGTCAATTCACTACCCATGAATTTCCCTTGAACATGTCCATATTCTTTTATTTCTGACATATCACCCCATGAGTCACAGGTCAAGGCCAAGCTATCAGGAATACTATAATAGTTGCTAATGGTTCTTCCCTTGTCCATTCTCTCTTTATTGATTATATGAAATATCTCAGATTAGCTTTAAAATAACCGCAGGATAATCTTTGCAGGTTTGATTTTGTTCTTCTACAAAAGCAAGCTTGGATCTTATAATAGACTATTATTTTTCTGCCTAACTGACGGGACAAGATGATATTTAAAATAGGAAACGTTGTCATAATAGATTTCTTAGAAAGCTGATTTCTCATGCTGGATTTGATTTGGTGATACTTTAAGACTTCTGTAGCTGTATTCATGAGTGAGAATGGCCCATAATTTTCTTTTCTTGTAGTGTCCATTTCTGGTTTTAATGATGTATCAGTTAATGTTTGATCATAATGTTTGATTTTATAACTCTGAATGTTATAAAATAAGAAATGTATTATACCAATTATGTCTTCTCTTATTGTGGGAACCGATTAAAAAGTTTCTCCATAAATACAAGGAGACTTATCTGGAATAGGGAGGAGACCAGTGGGCAGGGGAGAGGGAGCAGAGAAGGAGAGTGAGAATAAGTGCAAAGTACATGATGCAATTTTATGAAAACCCCATAATGAACCTCATTATACTGTATGCAAATTAAATAATACTTTAAAAAGTGTCTCACCATCTGGTGTTGAGCTTGAAGTCACTGTCGGCTACTTGACTGACAACTTGCAATGAGCACTGATGTGAAGTGGGGAAGAGCAAAGATGAAGTAAGACCTACAGGGAAATCTAGAACCGTGTTTGTCTATCAATATCTCCATCCTCAACGACATAGGGGACCAAAGGAGAAGCTGGTATCTTTTGCCACCAAACTATACATACACCTGGCTCAGGGCTCAGAGGAGCAGAAGTAGTTATATATCTGGATGTTTCTAAGTAACCAGGGACACATGCAGGTACCGACAGCACGTGGTGCCTTATGCTAAGCTTCAGGGTATAAAACTGGCATCTTTTTACCATGGCCGTTCAGACCCCCCATGAACCTCTCCTCTGGCCAGTTCCCACCCAGAAGAGCACCAGAAAGGGAAGCAGCTCTAGCCTATCTATGTTGACACAGCACAAAGCCACCACAGATGGCTAATGAAAAACAACAACAACAGAAAATGTCCAGCTAAAAGACATTTTAAAATAGAAGAAGAGAAGCCAGGTGTGGTGACACACCGTGATCCCAGCACTGAGGACACCGAGGCAGGAGCATTGCCAGTTGGAGGTCAGCCTGGACTACATAGTGAGTTCCAAGCCAGGCTGGGCTAGTAAGACTCTGTCTCAAAAATAAAAAAATAATAATAATGGAAGAGATTAACAGAAAATGTAACACTCCAATGGGAGAAAGGACAAAGAAGCACTTGGTTCTTCTTTCTCTGATGTGCTTTATTCCATGCTGAGTATTATCGGGACTCCCTGTTCTCCATGAATGCCCAGGTCATCTGAATATCTGTCTGCTGTACATCTGAGAGCAGTAAGTGACTTCAGTTCTCCCATTCATGCTGAGGAGTTCATAAGGGATGCTAGGCAGGAAGAAAGGGAATGATAAAGGGCCCTCTGCAGCCACCTGCTTCCCAGGCACTACTGGAGATGTATGAATCTCAGTATGTCAGCTTTCTCTGAAACAAATGGTTTGATTGGTGGTCAGTGCTGCCCTGGTAGATGCTTTCCTTTACAAATGGCATGCTCAGGTACCCAGGAACACATGTAGGAAACAGCTGCCTCACAAAGTCCAGACCAGGAGAGAGGGGACCTTCTTTGAGGTAAGACCCCTCCTATGTTAAAGTGAAAATCATATTTTACAACCTAAAGAAGACCAGCCTAGGCCAATATGGCACACCTGAGGACAAAATAAAGAAATGGGAGGAAAATCTGTCCCTTCAATGAGATATGTACTTTTATACCTTCAAACCTCCCACCCACTGGTGCACATGTCTGCAGACTTTCACTGCTGGGCCTGACCATTTTCTGACCTTTAATTCAGAAAGCATAATTTTCTCTCTTCCTTTATCTCTTTTCTCCCAAAACCAGCCCAAATCCCAAACCTACTTGTGCTGAGTTTCAGGGCACTCTTATTCTCTTTGACTCAATAAACTATCCTCAAGTTCTTTTCTGTGTCTATTTTTAAATATTTTTTTAATCAATGTGACAAAGGATTCTGAAGAGGGACTCAAATCCCCCACCCCCCAGTGACAGAGTAATTGTTCATATTTATGGAACAAAAAGAGCACCTGAGACAACCTAGGAACTTCTTTTTAGTACCGAAAATGTGCATGGATGAGAACACGTGCAAATGGACTCCAGAATGGATGGGGAGCCAAACTGCACACAATGTGCTCTAAGTGTCCTTGTGTGTCCTTGAAAGGAAGTAAATAAAGGAAATATCTGTCATCTACAAGATCACAGAGAGTGCTCTAAAATAATTGCTATTATGTCTCATTTTGTGACTCTAGCAGTTGTTTTGGGAAGTTCAGTTGAGTACATTCTCCAGCTTCTGAATAAGATGGCTGAGGTCATTGGCTCAATAAAGTTATAAAAGGTAACAGGTTCTGTGTGCTAAAAGCTTCTCTGGTGCAAAAGTGATTCACTAGAAGTCAAAATAACATGAAAGAATCATAGCATTTTAAAGCTGCAAGTGGAATTAAATATCTATTTTACTGATTACAAATGGTTTCAAAGAGCCTTATTAACTCAATAGAACTACTGCACAGTGTGCTAGCAAAGTGTGGGGCTCTGTCTTCAAAAGGGGCAGCTTCTACTCTACCAGCTTATGAACTGAGCTTCTAGATCATTGCAAAAGTATAGGCCATTGGGGGGTGGTGAGCGGTAGCGGGGGAGAAGGGTCCACTGATCCTAAGTCCTTTATTTTGCAGATAAAGAAACTGAGGAGATAGGGCAGATGGTATCCTCAGTCATTCACAAGGTTGACAGCAAAGCAGCAGTGGAATCGAGAATGTTTGCAGTTACCTTACACTTTTCCCAATGCACTATTTTGCTACCTTACATCATATAAGAACAAATCTAAACCAATGTATATGGTATGAGGAAGGCAAAAGCGGATCTAATCATCAAGAGCTCATACATCCTAAGGTTTGTGCGAGGATTAAATGAGTTTATAATGGCATGCAATTAGAACAGTCTTGACTTACATGAGAACAAGGTGTTTACTATTCTCATAAAGTGGCACTTTTCTGAGCCTTTCATTCTCTTTTTTCACTTTGTTCACATACTATTCTATCTCTACTAACTACCAGCTTGAGATTTTAAAAGGGTCATAAATCCATTCAAGGCATGAAATCGGCAACCTGTTTTCTATACTCTGAGGGCAACAGCTGCTAGAGAGAAAATCTGATATGCGTTGTGGGTAAAGACTTAATGGAAGAACAATTCTTCTCCACATAATTCTTCTCCTTCCCATAGTTCTAGGCACACATAGTCACATCACCCATTAACCATGTGCTCAGAGAAGGTTTGGGTGCTGCCAACGGGGAGTTTTATGTTGATTTTTCCCCCATGAAAAATAGCTATATTTACAAAAATATATCTTAAGAACAGAAAGCATAGAAAATTAGGAGTCCTTATGTGCTGGCTGCAACTCCAACTTTACTTCCCAAGCTGGCATCATATCTATTTTAATAGACCAGTCCTGGGTATCCTATAGGCACTATGCCTTTGTCAGACAGGGAGCCTATAACACAGAGGGGAATGTTGCCTTCTCCTTCCGTTATGTTGACTACAGGGAAATAGAGTCCCAAACTCTGGAGACAGACAGATACAATTTTGTGTGTGCAAAGGCAAAAGCAAGACTATACAGGCATAATACACAGTGGCCTGACGGGTGAAGATCTAAAATCCAGAGGCATTGTTTTCAGCAGATACTAATTCTCAGTTTTATATCAGTGGCATCTGTTCTTGAAACTCTTTTTAAAACATCAAACTGTTCTGATCAGCTTTAGAGAACAACCTCCTATCAGCTATTGTTCTGATACCTGGTGTACGTGGTGTTTTCTGTTTGCTATACTCCCTGTGGAGAACCATGTTGAGCATTTAGCATTTAATCTTTTTTTTTTTTTTTTTTTTTTTTTGCAGTACTGGGGGTTGAACCCAGGGCCTTGTGCTTGCATGCTCTGCAAGTGCTGGACCACTGAGCCGCACCCTCAGCCCAGTTTTTAACTTTTTGAGACACAGTTTCGCTAAATTACGCAGACTCTGCCTCTGGTTTTGAACTTGCGATCCTCCTGCCTTTGCCTCCCAAGCCGCTGGGATTACAGGCGTGCGCCACTGCACCCAGCTGTGAGCATTTAATCTTAAATGAACAAAAACTAATATTTAATAATATTTGAAGATTGCCTCAGAAAGTTTAAAATATTAAGAATGAAAATGTATTATTCCCTTCAGATGGAAGTCAAAAAATGAATAAGCAGCATTCTTCACCAAGAAAGGAAAGAATCTTTGAATTAGTGGGACATGAAGAAGATATTCAAATATGTTCACAGATAGTAACTGAATTTAATTTTAAAAAATATAAAGAATTCCTTTTGTATGGGATGGGAAGGGGGACTAATGCTGATTTAATGATACTAGAAGAAACTGGCAAAAGGTTTAATAAATGTGACTAAGAAGAAGTATTGGAAGGCATTATCTGTATAAGGATTCAGTTTCTAGACAGTATTGATTTTATGCCTTCATTTGTTCTTTAAGAATTAACTTCTGGTGCTGGACTGGGTGGCATCACACCTGTAATCTCGGTGACTCAGCAGGCTGAAGCAGGAGGATCTTGAGCTTGAGGCCAGAGGCAGCCTGTGTGACTTAATGAGACCTTGTTTGAATTTTAAAAAAGTATTTTTTGATGGGGCTGGGCATGCAGCTCAGTGGTAGAGTACTTGCAAAGCATGTGTGAGACACCAGGTTCAGCTCCTTAGTACAGCAAAAATTAAAAATTTTTTTAAAAAAGAATTAACTTCCAGAGTCATTATCCGTGGACACTTACTTGGATATATAAAGGTCCACAACATTGAACCAGGCATGGCATCATTAGAATAGTTACTGCTGTTTTGAAAATGGTACTAAAATTCATTTACTTAAGTTTGAATCCCTTCACTTTCTCTCTTCCTCATTTCCTTCTTCCTCTATTCTTTCCTTCCTTGAATATTTATTAAGTACCTACCATGTGCTAGGCATTTTCTTTCTTTCTTTTTTTATTGGAAATTTTTAATGTACACCTTCCTGTGATTCATTCTGACATGCTTTTCATTGTGACATTTCCATATATTCATTTTGTTGTACATTATTTATATAGGTTCCCCCTTACCATCTTGTACGCTTCCTCCCCCATCCCACCCCCCCATCAAAGACTTCTCTACCATTTACTTGTCTTTTTATGGTAATATTTTTCTATATATCCTTGGGTTCCAGTTCGTTTAAGATAGAAACTTTTCCTGTAGTGAACTTTTTTTTTATCTTGTCAGAACTATTACATGCATTTTCTAGACCATCTATAAAAATATCATTCTTAGCTTTTTTTTCTTTTATTAGGATCTGACCTTTGTATAGGATTTCTTCCTTCTTTTAATTTTGATTCAGCTCCCACATATGAGTGAGAACATGTGGTGTTTCTCTTTCTGAGCTTGTGTTCGTTCGCTTAAAATAATTTTCTCCAATTCCATCCATTAGTATTTCCTTAATAGGACTCCAATTGCTCAAGAAATTGAAACAAGAATAGATAAATGGGACTACATGAAATTAAAAAGCTTCTGTACAGCGAAAGAAACAATTAACAGAGTCAAGGAAACCCCATTGAATGGGAAAAAAATCTTCACATCCTATACATCAGACAAAGGTCTAATTACCATAATTCATAAGGAACTCAAGAAAAAAACTCCCAAGAAAACAAATAACACAATACATAAATGGGCAAAGGAACTGAGTAGACAGTTCTCAAATGAAGAGGTCTGTAAAGCCATGAAACACATGAAAAAATGCTCAGTATCCCTAGCCATTAGGGAAATGCAAATTAAAACAACTCTGAGATTTCACCTTATACCAGTAAAAATGGCCAAGATCAATAAAACAAATAACAACAAATGCTGACGAGGTTGTGGAGAAAAGGGAACACTCTTACATTGTTGGTGGAGCTGTAAATTGGTCCAACCACTGTGGAAATCAATATGGAGGTATCTTAAAAAACCAAAAATTGATCTACCATATGACCCAGCTATAACAATATTGGGAATTTACCCAAAGGGAGATGTGTCATCATACCACAGAGACACCTGAATCTCCATGTTCAACATAGCACTTTTCACAATAGCAAGGATATGGAATCAACCAAAGTGCCCTTCAACAGAAGAATGGATAAAAAAATAATGGTACATATACACAATGGAATACTATTCAGCAATCAAAAAATGAAATAAGGTCATTCGCAGCAAAATGGATGGAATTGGAGAAAATTATTTTAAATGCTAGGCATTTTCTATGGATGAAATGAATCCCTGTATATAAGCCAGTGCAATAGACACACACTGGGTAGTATAGTCAATGCTGAATTTGACAAAAATTCAGTAATTTGCTAAAGGCTATTTTTTTAATCTACAGGCTATAAACCACACCTGCCCATCTATTCTGATTTATATATATGTATATATATGTATATATATATATAACTTGGTAAAATATTAATAATATATTATATATTAATATATGTACCATATATTAATAATATACATCATCAATATTTTATCAAGTATTAATAATAATTGATATATTATTAACATTAATTATATATTATATATTTTCTATATTATACATTATTAATATATATTATTAATATTTTACCAAGTTTTAAACAGCTTTTAAAGAGCCCATGATTCAGTTATTTTGAAAAATGTTGTTGTTGTTGTTGTTGTTAGGTGCCGTCGAGTCGGTATCCAACTCATAGCGACCCTTATAGGGTTTTCAATGGCTGACTGTTTCGGGATTGCCTTGGGAGTGGATTGCCAGGTCCTTCTCCCATTTTTGTGGTGCTGGGAATTGAACTCGGGACCTCAGAGACTGCAGCGCAGTGCTCTACCCACTGAGCTAAATCCCATTTTGAAAAATAGCAATAGCAATTCTGTTAGAATATTACTACTCTGATATTATTACACAGAATTGGACTTCTATCATTTTAAAAGAACAAATGGCCAGTATTATATCATCAGTGTTATTCCTTAAAATCTACTAAAGACCAGGATAGATTGAACTGTGCCCTGAAAATTTTAGAAGTTGTCGTATACTGCTGTGTTACACAGAAATGCTGTTCTCACATTTGGGAAGTCATCATGAGACATTCCATCTTGAGAAAGTTCTTTGCTTTTCACTATATTCCAGCCTTGGAGTAAACAGCAACACCCCCCCCCACACACACACACACAC
>VMDO01018423.1:0-42241 GCA_007922755.1 Pedetes capensis
GTCAGATCACATTAAAAGGGGGGGAGGGAAGATAAGAATGAGGTCAATATAAATGGACTAAAAATCGCATGTAATTGTTCTAACAAGATAGAAACAAAGACCACTATAGGAAAAGTTTCTATCTTAAACAGAAATGGAACCCAAGGACATATAGAAAAATACTATATAGTAAAAGATAGAGAAGACTTGGATGGGAAACATAGATAGGAAGGGGGGAAGGGGGAAACATAGAGGAGGGTAAGGGGTAACCTATATGAATAATACTTATCAAATTGCATATATGAAAATTGTCACAATGAAAAGCATGTCAAAATGAATCATATTATGATGTACATTAAAAATTTCTAATAAAAAATAATTATTAAATATTCAATTCAATAGAAAGCTTACAATGTATTAAAAGAAGAGATAAGAGCAAAATAAACATGAAAAAAGATAAATCTAACAGCCAGTTGTTTTCAGGAAAATATGATGCAATAGTAAGTTGTTAAGGACCTTATTCAAGAAAATATGAGAATCTGTAAATATGCTGTTAAAACTATGAATGAGGAGCAATTTGAAAACTGGATATAGCTATAAATTCAGTGCAAAGGAAATTATAGTAAATTAAAACTGAAACTAAATATTAATTGACACACACAAAATGAGATATATTGAAAATATAAATTTTACTCTAAGAAAAATGGATAGCTTTATATTAAAAAAATGAAAAAAGTAACAACAAATGAAACAAAATACCATAGAAGGAGTAGAAGTCACATAAGTCATTCTCATACCACCAAAAAATATGCCTCCAACATTTTCACAAATTTATTCAACTCTTTCAGATTTACAGGAACATATAGGTTATTTTAATAATTTTAGATCATACATAGGAGAATTTCCAGTCCTCTAAATATAATGCCAAATTTTAACAGAGAACAAAAGATAAAAAATTATAGAATACTAATTTTTATAGTCCTGTAGCCTTAGCACTGTGGCATCAGAGCTCAGAAGCTAAGCAGGGTCGACCTGGGTAGTCCTTGGATGGGAGACCATCTGGGAACACCAGGTGCTGTAGGCTTGGGAGGAGAATCCAGCAACCTACTTCCAAAAATCAATCTGCCATTGAAACTCTATGAATAGCAGACAAGAACTGACAATAGTGTTTCACCTCTTGTACCTAGGGTCGCTAGGAGTCGGACACTGACTCGGTGGCACCTAACAACAACAACCGCTTTGTTTACAGATGTTGATACTAAAATCCTAAATATAATACTGGTCATGTAAAGGTATTAAACTGTAATACATTGATTCTATTACAAGGATGTAAAGATAGATTGACTATAGAAATGCAGTGAGTCAGAGGGTAAAAATCATATGATCAGAGTTTATGATTATCCTAATATGATGTGTGCCAGACATTCTTTGCTTTTACCCTTACCGATCTAGTTGGGTCCAGTGTCATTTCAATCAACAAGACAAAATAATCCAAAGAATAAGGCAATTTGCAGAGTAATAAAAATGTCTGCTCAATAAGCATGAGAAAATGTAGAACTTTTCTCTTATTAAAAGCAACACGCGCTAACCAGGTTTTAACATTTATCCATTTGACAAAAATGACAAAGTTGTATAATATGCAGTGTTGTCAAAAGTGTACTGAGAGTGATGAGAGAATGTGAAATTGTACATGTGGGCAAATTTGAAATGTATATGACTTTGACCTACAATTTCCATTTCAGGAATTTATCCAAGGGAAAAAACTGGACAAGGGAAGGATATGAACATATGCATATTGAACGCTGTAATACTAAGATAATTTAAAAACCATATATTCATACTATTACAAAAAATTATGTCAACAGACATGTGATGAAAACTTAAGTAGCTGGAGAAAAGTTACATAATTTTTCATGCCAACATGGAAAGTTTTCAAATATATATGCAGCTGACAAAAGTGAAGTTGCCGAAAAGTATGAATAGTGAAATCTTCATATGTTAAGTACACTAAAGAAATATGGGGTTTGTTAATAATTATTATCTCTAAGGAATAGAACTGGGGTCCTAAGTTTGTGTAGGAATAATATACATGCATTGGTTTTATTAAAATGAATTGTCAATTTATGTCAATAATTTAGGTCTTTGAAGGATCTCTATTTATATGAGCCCTTTATGTAGTTTTTATAGGGAACACAATTCTCTAGTTTTGGCTTTGATTTGGGTTTCTCTATTGTGGTTACATACCCTGCAGCCATACCACTGTGTGCATCTGATTCCATCAGATCTCAGAAGCTAAGCAGGGTCGAGCCTGGTTAGTACTTGTTTGGTACACCACCTGGGAATACCAGCTGCTGTTGGCTTGGAAGAATGACCCAGAAACCCACTCCCAAAAATCAATCCACCATTGAAAACCCTATGAACATCAGAAAAGAATGGGTAATATTGTTTCACATTACATTGTTGTACAATACAATGAGTTGGACACTGACTAGATGGCACCTAACAACAACAATTGTAGTTATGCATACAACATTATGCCATGCACCCATATTACATGAGTCCTTAAAAAATAAGTGAATGAAATCAGCAAACCATTTTCAAATACTGTCATATTTTCCTTTAAGATTCCAATTCCTGCACCAATGGTAGAGCCCAGCAGATGTAGGTTACATTTTTCTCCCACTGCCTTTCTAATGACTCATTTTTAAAATGAAGTGAAACATTATCCCTAATTATAACTGTAATCTGCTCCTCTGAGGTTTTCAAGCCCTGTTTAAAGGCGAAATTGTATTACTTCAATGATTGTATTCTTTCATCCATCCCTCTGATTTTTATTTCAAGGCCATCAAATCACTGTGTAATTGAGTCCATTTTTAAGTCCACTACCTTTGGTCATTTTTATTTTCAGAACTTGCCTCTGATTTATACCATCTGTGAAACTTTTTCTCTTTCTCTATATTCAGTTTTGAACTATTCATTCACTAAAACACATGTTGCCCAGAGATCCCTCATGCAATGTATCCCTATTATTGGCAGTATGAGTGTGCTTCACTTTTCAAGCTGAATCATAATCTATTTACATTTGTCCCATGGCAAAACTTTCTCTTTTCTCCTTGTGTGCGTAGTTTGCATTCTTATGACTAAGTTTCTCTTCATGCCTTGGGAGTTTGGATAGTGGCCTTTTGAAAGGGAGCTTCATAAATGAACACTCTGGAAGCTATGCACTTTTTGCTCTGATCTCACTGATAAATACAAGATTTATCAGTTTCCTTAAAAAGCTTCTGTGCAGCATGGGAAACAACAGAGTTAAGGAAGAGCCCACTGAATGGGAGATAATCTTTGTAATCTATACAACTAACAGAGGACTAATATCTAGAATTTACAAAGAACTCAAGAAAGCAAATCTGAAGAAAACAAATAACCCACTTCACAAGTGGTCAAAGGAAATGAACAGAGAGTTCTCAAATGAAGAAATTCATGAGTCTAAGAAGCACATGAAAAAAATGCTCAATATCCCTAGTCATTAGAGAAATGCAAATCAAAATGACTCAGAGATTCCACCTAACTCCAGTAAGAATGGCCAGGATCAACAACAACAACAACAACAATAACAACAACAACAATAATAACAACAACAACAAATGCTGGCAAGGTTATGGAGAAAAAGGAACCTTCATATACTGTTGGTGAGATTGTAAATTGGTTCAACCACTTTGGAAATCAATATAGAGATGTCTCAGGAAACTAAAAATAGAAATGCCATATGATCCAGTTATACCACTACTGGGAATATACCCAAAGGGAGACAAGTCAACATACCACAAAGACACCTGCATCTCCACATTTAATGCATCACTCTTCACAGTAAAAAAGATATGGAACCAACCAAGGTACCTATCAACAGAAGAATGGATTAAAAATATGGTACATATACACAATGGAATATTACTCAGCAATAAAAATAATGAAATGTCATTTGCAGCAAAATGGATGTAACTGGAGAATATCATCTTAAGTGAACAAGGTCAAGCTCAAAAATAGAAATACCATATGTTCTCACTCATATGTGGGAGAGGAATCTCACTTAAAGGAAGAAAAAATCCTATACATAAGTTGATATATAAAAATGCACAGTTAAACTTAGTGAAGAAGGGATAAAGGTAGTAAGAAGGAGGGAAGGAACTTGCAAAGGGAAACAAAGATTGGGGAAGGTGGGATGGGGAGGAGAATCAATGTAAAGGCATAGAGAGAAGGCTATTTCAATGTAAACAGCACAATTTCATAAGTACATTGGAAAAATAGGGGAATATAACCCAAATAAGCGTTTGAGTTTTAGCACATATCAGCCATAAGACTCCATAAACTTTGTGGGTTGATGAAAGTGTTCCCAGAAGTGATGTAAAGGATGCATAGTGGAAAAAGCCAATGCTTTATTACTCTATACCCCACCATTTACCAATAAAGGGGGGGGAGGTAACAATGTGGAGAACAACAGAAAGTTGGGGGATTTATCTAGCAAAACTTGGCAACTGATAGTAGGACCAGCCAAGCATAGTCAAAACTGGCACACAAAATAATTACTAGTTCATTGTTTTAAAGAAGAGTTTATAAATCTGAGTTAATCAGCTAAGATAATATTTATGCAGGATAGTTCTTCTGGTGGCCTTGAACTAACCCAATTCTTCTCCCTCTCTCATTTGTAACTCTTAAGGATTTCTGTAGGATGTACTAGGAAAGTATACCTTGAGATAAGAGAACTGGCTGGAACAGGCTCTGTGTCAGCCTCCTCTAGAAACAAGATGTCTCACAGTGCCTTAATACCAAGATGTCATATGACTTCTATGGTATAAGACCCAGGCTGTATTGCTTCTTGGGATCCCCAGCTGCAGAGCAAGTGAAACAATCACTGTTGAGACTCTACCCACTCCTGGCAGCCTTGGAGAACCAGTTCACCATGAATTCTAAGCTTCTGTGGTTCCCTTCTTTTGTATCTGAAAGTAATAAACCTGCTTTATGTATGAAAAAAAGATTTATCAGTTTTCAGTACTATGTTTTTCTTAGTGGTCTAAATGTCATATATTTAGATGTTGTTGTTGTTAGATGCCGTCAAGTCATGTCTAACTCATAAAGTCCCTCATCGGGTTTTCAATGGCTGATTGTTTCAGGATTGCTTCAGGAGTGGATTGTCACATCCTACTCCCATTTTTTGCAGTGCTGGGGGATTGAACTCATGGCCTCAGAGACCACAGAGAGGCACTCTACCAACTGAACTAAATCCCACCCTTATATCTAGATAGTATTGAGTAATGCTCAAAATATCTTATATTCATTATACTCATTTGAGCATCATAACAAGCCTATGCTGAAAGCAAGCCACATATAATTATTTCTCCTTTTGATAAAAAGAAGTTGTTTTTGTTGTTAAGTGCCCCGAGTCAGTGTCTGACTCATGACAACCCTATGTATAACAGGCGAAGCAGTATTATTAGTGCTTCTCTGCTATTCACTGGGTTTTCAATGTCTGATTGTTTTTTGGGAGTGGGTTTCCAGGTCCTTCTCTCAAGCCTACAGCACCTGGTGTTCCCAGGTAGTCTTGCGTCCAAGTACTAACCAGGCCTGGACCCTCTTTGTTTCCAAGATCTGATGGAATAGGATGCCACAGTGGTATGGCTACAGGCAAAAAGAAGTTACCAATTGGCTAATGGGACTAGCTAAAGATCTCATGGTTCTTACATGGCATAGAAAATAATGAAATCCAGATTATCTGATACTTCTCAGTGTATACATGCATGTGAATCACTTAATAATCCAAATGACTAAATTTTGACAGTTTTTAAATTTACTTTTATGAAATAATTGGCTTTAAGAGGATTTGTGGATAAGTTTCATTGCTGTAACATGTTTCTACAACATAAAATAGTTCATATGTGATCAGAAAAAGGGTAATGATGTTAGTTTACCATGGACATTTTGTTGGTTTATACAGAATATTGTCTTTATCTCTATAAATCAGGTGGTTTAGTTTTTATTTATATTTGTTTTAGGCCACACTCCTTTTTTTAAGGTAAATAAATTTTATTTTGACACTAATCTTTCTTTAATGAGAAATTTAGCATGTCTGTTTAACTTTGCTAGTATTTTTTATTACAATTGTTCCTGGTTTGTTAAGCATTGTGGACACATTTATTAGTATGTAAGTGAATGATGCCTGCACTAGCACCACTGAGGTATCTGATCCAGTCAGATCTCTATGCAGCATTGGGCCTGGTTAGTACTAGGATCAGAGACTACCTGGGAACACCCGGTGCTGTAGGCTTGGGAGAACGACCAGGCAGCCCACTCCCAAAAGACAAGCTGCTATTAAAAACCCTATGAATAGCAGAGAAGCACTGACAGTAGTGTTTTACCTTTGTACATAGAGTCTCTGTGAGTCAGATACTGACTCTAAGGCACCTAAAAATAGAAACAAGTGGAATGATAGTCATTTAGCCAAAGGAGATATAGGAGAGAAAGAGAGAATAGATAGATGCAAGATGTATTTTTGACAGTGGCCTGCTGGTGGGCTAAGTGGGCAAAGTAAAGGCAAAGTTAAGTGGGCAAAGTGAAGAAATGTGGGAATAATCAAGAATGATCCCCAATTTCAATGAGTGGCACATCCCAAATCAAAATTTGAATTTGTGGAATCTTTGATGGTATTATGTAACTTAAAGTATGAGCAAGGGAGTAAACAGCTGAGAGGATATAGAGGACCACTAAATTGGAGGGAAAGAACTTGGAGGAGGGGATGCTGAACCCAAGAGGAATGAAGTTGAGAGTAGAGAGGAAGCTGTGGCTCAAGAGCTAACATCTTGAGCTGTCTCATTTGGTGGAAGAGGAGCCAAAATTTCCTACAGTGATCAAAGGCTTCTAGTAGTCAGCAGTAGGTCAGAAATTTGGATTTGTTATTTAGGAACCATGCATATCTTATTCTTGCATTTTGTTGGCATAGAATAATCTTGCCTAAGATTTAAAACTGTAAATGTGTAATTGCTCAAAAGTATTGGTGTCATAGAAGATGTTTGTATTAATCAGTTGGTGTATCTCTGTGACAAAAAAAAAAACCACTAAAACAAGCTTATGGTGGGAAAGATTTATTGAGAGCTCATAGTTGGAGAACCTGCAGCTGTAGCCCTGTGGCATCCAATCCTGTCAGATCTCAGAAGCTAAGAAGGGTTGGGCCTGGTTAGTACTTGGATGGGAGACCGCCTGGGGACACCAGGTGCTGTAGGCTTGGGAGACAGACCTGGCAACCCACTCTCAAAAATCAATCCACCATTGAAAACCCTATCAACAGCAGAGAAGCACTGACAATAGTGTTTCACCTGTTGTATGTAGGGTGTAGGGTCACTATCAGTCGGATACCAACTCGATGGCACCTAACAACAACCTAGTTGGGGGATCAATCCTTTATAGTGATAGGGCTAGATGGTGGTGGCAGGCATCAGGGCCCATGGCAGAGAGTCTCACATCATATCTTGGAAGATCAGGAGCAGAAAGCAGAAAACAACCAGAACCACAGGTCCACGTACAAACTTCCAAAGTCCTACCCCCAGGGACCTGCTTTCACAAAGCTGAGATCCCACCTCCCAAAGTCCCATAACCTCCCCGGACACCATTCAAACACACAGTGTTGGGGGAACAATTTGGTTCAAACTAAGATAAGGGTTTTTTTCAAACATACTCTCATTTGTGGTTAAGTTGGGCACTAATTTGGGATCAAATGTTCAACTTCAAAGGCCTCTAACACAGCAAAGTATTTCCTTAAGATTTCATATTTTTTATTCCACCAGAGCCCAGATAAGGGAAGACTTCTTATCAGCTGGTAATACTGTAGAGTATATTCTTAGATATGTGGTGGGGATAGGCTTTTAATATTTGGATTCTTGTAATGTCAATTCCATCACTTGAGCATATACAGCCTTTTGTTGTTCTCCAGATGTTTTATAAAGAAATACATATCTGACTTAAGAGAGGAAAATGCTTTATCCATGATTCTCCCAAAGCACTAATTCATGCTTCATTATATCACCGTCACATTGTGTCATATTCACCTTGTCTTTCTACATGTAGATATCTCCCTAGTTTATCAGTGGGGTGGTCTGTTTCTTGTTTCCATAGTCTAGCAAAGTGCCTATCATATGATAGCATCTCGATAAATCTAAGAAGAAATGAGAAAAGAAGAGAGAGAAACTTGTAAGAACCATGTCTTGCATTTCAGTGTATCCTCCACATAGCAAACATAGTTGTTGTTGTTGTTGTTGTTAGGTGCCGCCCAGTCGGTATCTGACTCATAGTGACCATACATCTGCTATTCAAAGGGTTTTCAATGGCAGATTGATTTTTGGGAGTGGGTTGCCAGGTCTTTCTCTCAAGCCTACAGCACCTGGTGTTCCCAGGTGGTCTCCCATCCAAGTACTAACCAGGCCTAATTCTGCTTAGCTTCTGAGATCTGATGGGATCAGAGGCCACAGTGCTATGGCTTCAGGCAGCAAACATAGTACTGCTCATTTATTCAAAGCTGGACATTGGTATAGAGTGATAGCAAAAACTGAAAAGCTTCTGTTTCCACAAAGCTTTTTGTCTTGCATCAGATTTACAGTAAGCAAATACACTTAATTCATTCTAACATTTGATAAGGGCTGGGGTTTAGCTCAGTTGGTAGAACACTGCTCTGTGTTCTCTGAGGTCCAGAATTTGATTCCCAGCATGGCAAAAATGGGAGAAGGGCATGGCAATCTACTTCCAAGGCAATCCTGAAACAATCAGCCATTGAAAACCCTATAAAGGTCTGAGATTTAGCTTACTAAAGTGATAGTATTTGAAAAACATTGCCATCCAGGACTGTGTGTAGTTCAGTAGTAGAGTACTTACCTATCACATGTGAAGCCCTGGGTTCAGTCCCCAACAGTACCAGAAAAGAAACCTGCCATTCCTTCTTCAAAACTTAACTTTTACAGATCATGCTTATGTATTGGAATCTTTACGACATCTATTTAATTTGCTCTTGATAAAGCACGAGAGTATTAACCTCAGCCCACATATGTGATCCCATGGACCCTAGTTCTGTATCACCTCCTGAGAATGACAGGGATAATAATTAACATGCACATGCATTATCTACATGGAACTTATAAATTTATAATTGATTTCTGTTATCACAGCAAAGTACGTGGGACAAAAGCTACTGTTTCTCCTGTGTTATAGATAAGAAAGCTGAAACAGAGAGTGATTAAATGACATGCTCTTTAAAAAATGTTTTGTGGACTATACAACACAGCCTAAATTCACCTAGAGCCTAAACCTATACATCCAAGACTTTTGGTCTCAAATAATGGGCAGTTTTCATTCCAATATGCTGCTTTTATATAACAGACAATAAGCTATACTCATTTTATATTTAGTGTGCACGTAATACATGCTGAGCACTGTGGAAATCACTTAATGTATGTCATATATTATCCTCAGATCTACCCTATGGAAGCAAGAATGGCCAGACTGTGGCTTACATATTTCAGACATGTAGTCATGAGATATCAATCCCTGGAGAAAGACATCATGTTTAGGAGAGTGGCAGGTCAATAAACAAAGGAAGACCCTCCACCAGATGGATTGACACAGTGTCCGCAACAATGAGCTTAAAAATAAATAAGATCGTGTGCCTGGCACTGAATTGGGAAGTGTTTCTATCTGCTGTACATATGTCACTATGAATCAGACTCAATTTGACGGCACCTAACAACACCACCACCCTATAGGAAAAATATCAGCCCTATGGAGAAAAAGACTCTGCTCTTTAAAAAAAATAAAGAGAATGGGACATTGAAGGTTAGTACGCCTGTAATTTCATAAGGGCAGCTAAGCACTTGCCAATGTAGACCTCATTCCCTCAATTGCAGATGTGCCACAAATGTGAGCTCAAATGCTATCATCCTTTCTATTTGTAACATTCCTGTTCTCCAGCCCATGCATCATACCACAGTGGGTCTATAAAGCACACTCTCCACCAGAATTCACCATCATCCATGAATACCTGTGATTATGTGTTGAACTTGAATCATAGTTCTTTTGCAGAAAGCACCTTTTAACCCTTGATGCCCCTTCCTGCCAACAGGCCTTAACCAGATTTACTCTTATTAAATAAACACCTTGGACAAATTTTGAATCTCAAAATAGTCAGGGATTCATTCAAATTCTTTCCTTCATAGAAGCCTCAAGTAACTCTTCTCTCACTCTTGAATCCTGCAAACCAAAATAATTGCAAAAATAAATGTGTTTTTGCATCCTTTCCAAAAGACAAAGTATGTATTAATCCTACATTTATGTGGAGGTGAATTACAAAGCTTTTAATTTGCAGACAATAACCTTAGGTAACTTAGGGTTTGAAACTAAAAGGGTCCCCAAACGTCATCTGATTGAACATTTGGTCCCCAGGTCATGGTACTGTACTGAGACATTATGAAACTTTGGGAGGTGGGATCTAGCTTTGCAGAAGCAGGTCACTCGGGGTGGGACTTTGGGGTTTACCTTGGAACCCTGGTTCCAGTAAGATCTCTGCTCCTAATCTGCCATGACATGAAGTTCTCTACCAGAGGCAGCTGCCATTGAACCTGCCACTATGTGCCCTGTAATCATGACTCTCTGCCTCTATGGACTATGATCCTTTAGACTGTGAGTTTCCAATAAGTCATTCCATACATAAGTTTGTTTCTTTCAGGCTCTCTGCCACAGCAATACATGAGCTATCCCAATAAATTTTTAGCTTGGTCTGAACTTTTTGGATAATTAAAAAATATGCTATACATTCACCACCTTATTATATAGTAAAATCATCAATGTCCTCCAAGATCCTGACTCTTTACCTTAGTTATGTAGAGGTTATTACACATGCAAATAACCTTCACATCTTCCATGTTAACAATAAATGCCACAGCCAATCTGAATATGGGAATCTTGAGCTTTTCCAGACTGAAACAACATGCCAGTGCTGGGAGAAAACCCAGTTTTCTTATAGCTACTTCTCCACTTTTGCTAAAGCAAGCCATACATATATCCTTGATTTATATGTTTCTTGATAGCTGCAATATGGATGCATATGTTTCTGTCCATGTGTATATATATCCCTGTATAGATGCATTTTTAAATTCATCAAGAGGATTCTCATTTCTGAAAATCAAAGTAGTTCCTTCAGCTAAGACACTAACTTTCTGACAGGTAAAAGGATTGTAATTCCCAGGGACTAACATTTTTCTTTTTCAGAGATACCTCCTACCTTTGTGACCCTCTGAGAGAAGCCAGCAAAATTCTATGCATTAATGTGGGTAAAATAACCCAAATGTCTCTATTAATTTGCTTTTTAGTAGAGCAGAATTAGGCTGGTAATAATTAATTAAATCTGCTTATCTTTCTTTGGAATCATAGAATCTTGATAAGAGATCCGAGAGGCATGCTATCAATTCCTTATAAACTAGAGATAAAGAATTTGACAAGTAATTTTAAGAGAAAAATATTTCTTTCTTGCTTGATGCATATGGAATTTTTTCCTTAAAATCTGTTAAAACTAATTTGTAAGTAATTATATTCACTTTTAATTCCTAATAATAATATAAAGTAATAGAAAATAACAGAACAATGGGCATCACATTAATTGTATCTATACTAATGAATTGTTCTACAATCAATGCACATGGAAACAGCAGTCAAGAAATTAAAAGACACATTGCATTGGGAAAAGATGTTGCAAAAGATCTCTTTGAAGTGTTGAAAAGTAAAGATGTCACGTTGAAGGAGAAGATACTCTTGACTCAAATGCCATGATGTTTTCAGTTGCATCATATGCTTGTGAAAGCTAGACATTGAATAAGGAAAACAGAAGAAGAGTTAATACTTTTGAGTTATGGTGCTAGAGACGAATATATGGATTGTCAAAAGAACCAACAGATCTGTTCTAGAAGAAGTTCAGCCAGAGTGGTCTCTGGAAGCAAGGATGATTAGACTGAGTCTTACATATTTTGGACATGTAGTCAGGAAGGGTCAATCCCTGGAGAAGGACATCATGTTGAGTGAGTAGCCGGTCAACGAAAAAAAGGAAAGCCCTCAACTAGAAGGGTTGACACAGTGATTGCAACAATGAGCTCAAGTATAAAAAGATCATGTGCTTGGCACAGAATCAGGAAGTGTTTTGTTCTATTGTAAATAGAGTGGCTATGAGACTCAGTGGCATCTAACAACAATACTTAGAAGTCAGCTGTGTGTAATGGCACATCCTTGTAATCTTAGCACTTGAAATGCAGCCAAGGCAGGATAACTGTGAGTTCCAGACCATCAAGGGCTGCATAGCTAGACAATATCTCAAAACAAAACAAACAAATAAACAAAGCCAAAGTGTAACTATTCTCTTACCTTATATGGTAGACACAATAACACAGTTCTGTGAGTTCAATCCATGTCTTTATGATGTTAACTAAGATAGACAATATCTCACACTACAATTCATCATGTCCTTTGTTAACCATGATGTTATTTGTAGCCAGAACTCCACCTGAAATCAGAACTTCTTAGAATTAGACTTCAACATAAATCTTACCATCACTAATAATAAAGGAAACTTAGCTACTTCTTAATTTTTTAGGAACTACTGTGGTGTAAATGTATGTGTCCTTCTAAAATTTGTATGTAGGAACTTAATATCCAATATGACATAATACTGCCTGTAGCCATAGCACTGTGGCATCCGATCCCCCCAGATCTCAGAAGCTAAGGAGGTTTAGGCCTGGTTAGTACTAGAATCAGAGACTACCTGGGAACACCAGGTGATGTAGGCTTGGGAGAAGGACCCAGCAACCCACTCTCAAAAAACAATCTGCCATTGAAAACCCTATGGACAGCAGAGGAGTGTTTCACCTGTTGTATATAGGGTCACTATGAGTCAGACACCTACTTGAGGGCACCTAACAACAACAACAATGACAAAATATTAAGAACTGGAGCCTTTGGGGAAGGGAGTAAGCCATGCAGGCTCAATCTTCATGAATGAGATTAGTACTCTTATAAGGAGTTTGAATGAATATCCTAGTCCCTTCTTACTGTTTTTCCCTTCTACCAAGTCAGGACATAGGATTTATCCTTTCCTCTACATGAGGGCACAGCAAGAAAGCACCATCTTGTAAGCAGAGAGCAAGCCCTCACCAAAACATGGAATCTATTGGCACCTTGACCTTGGACTTCCTGGCCTCTAGAACTGTGAAGAACAGATTTCCATCACTTATAAATTGCACAGTCTATGGTGTTTTGTTGTGGCAACCTGGACAGGTTGTGACATGACATTTCTTTTTTTTACTTTTAGTAAATATGCTAAATTTTGAATTAAATTTTTAAAATTCAACTGGAGAGTTGATTGTATTGCAATCCTTTAGATAAAATGATATTGATGTTTTTCTTCTTGGCATAAGGAATATTTAAGTGAAATGTTAATATTGTTTAAGCCTTGAATAATACTCTTACTTCTCTATACATCAGACTTGAAATTATTTCCCTTGATTCTCATGAAGAGGTTTTCAGGTTCCATTCATGCATACTTGTTCCTATTTTTCTCAAGCCCTCATGTCCAGTCCCTACCTTTGTTGGATCTCTAAGCTGAGACCACCCCAATTCAATCCCTGGCTCAAATCTGTCTTCCTCTAGAAAAAGAAATGCCTCAAGATGTAAAGAAGGCCTTTGACAAAATGTAACATCTTTTCATGGTAAAAACTCTGGAGAAGATAGGTATAACAAGAGAATATCTTAATATCATAAAGGCCATTTATGACAGACCTACAGCTAGTATCATACTAAATGGAGAAAAGTTGAAACCACTTCCTCTAAGATCAGGAACAAGACGAGGATGCCCACTCTCTCCTATCTTATTTAACATTGTGATTGAAGTCCTAGCCAGAACAATCAGACTAGAAAAATAAAGAGATACAGAGAGACAAAGAAGAGGTCAAATTATCCTTATTCATAGATAACATGTTATTTTACCTAAAGGATCCCAAAAATTCCTCTAGAAAACATTTAGACCTAATTAACTCCTTTAGCAAAATGGGAGGATATAAAATTAACACTCAAAAATCAGTAGCCTTCCTTTACACCAACTGTGAACAGGAAGAGAAGGAAATTAAGGCTACAATCCCTTTCACAATAGCCCACCAAAAACTTAAATACTTAGGAATCAATCTAACCAAAAATCCTATAAATCTCTATAAGGAAAACTTCAAAACATTAAAGAAAGAAACATCAGAGGATACTAGAAGGTGGAAGGACCCCTCCACTGCTCATGGATTGGGAGAATGAATATTGTAAAAATGGCTATCCTATCAAAAGCAATCTATAGATTTAATGCAATCCCCACAAAAATTCCAATGACAGATTTTACAGAAATAGAAAAAAATCCAAAAATTCATACAGAAACACAAAGACCACATATAGCCAACACACTCTTAAATTGCAAAATTAGTGCAGGCAGGATCACAATCCATGACTTTAATTTACATTACAGGGCTGTGGTAGCAAAACCAGCTTGGTCCTGGCACAAAAATAAGCCTGAAGACTAGTGGAACATAATTGAGAACCCAGAGGTACATGAACGAATCTAAAACCACCTGATCTTTGACAAAGGAGCAAAGCAGGCAAATTGGAGAAAGGATAGCCTCTTCAACAAATGATGCTGGGAAACTTGGATTTCTACCTGGAGAAAAATGGAAACAGACCCACACTTCTCAATATGATGAGAGTTAACTCAAAATGGAAAAACATAACCCCTTACTTTTAATAATAGAAAAACAAAAATTTTCTTTGGGCAAAATAGATTACTCACATCTGATTATATACATAATACTTGCATATACACTGCTCATCAGAAAGAATTATTCCGTTGGATAATGCTGCTAAGTATAATCAGACATTTGTTTCACTTTATTTCTAATATTTTTTAATCTAAATGCTATTAATCCTGAAGACAATAATTTGCCTCCTAATAAGATAATTTGAAGTCCTCTCATCTTTACACAGCCAGTACTAACTACTCAAGTTCATATTTTCCAGTCTTCTCTGTGTCATACAGTACAGAAAATCTGTTTTTCAATCCAATGATGAAAAATCTGATAGAGTAATTTCTAATCATTGGAGAATGTCATTTTTAGTGACACTAGCTTTTTACTTCTTTTCTCTATATGCCAAAGACTTGAAAAAATTGTAAAATTTTATATTATCATCTCACTTTCCTCTTTTATTAAGTGGGATTCATAATACCTTTCTCTTAAAGAAGTTGTTGTCAATATTAAAATTGTATACACACAGTCAAATTCCTGGCATATCAAAAATGGTTTTCATTGCCTTACACATCTCATTTTATTTAGTACTACACAATTGTACTTCCTATTCTGTGCTCCAGTCACCTTTGACATTATTATAAAAGTTGAGCAGTCACTTATAAAGGCTATGATTTTCATAAGTGTTTAAAAGAATATTTTCCCTCACTTTGAATTAATTTTTGATAAAATTTTAGAGCATAAGAGAATATTGCTTACAAAGAAAAAATGACTAATTTATACCTGAATTATTCTTTTTTAGCCTCATCACTATTTTAATCTCTGGAAAATATTTTATCCCAATCAAGAGCAGTAATATGAGAGGAAGGAAAAGTCTATAAGCAAAGTAAAGAATCATAAAGAACACAAACATATTAAACCAGTATCAATTTCATTGGCTATAATATTAAAGAAAAAAACCATGAGAGGACTAGGAATTCAATTACACATAATAATCCATTGAATATAATATCAACAAGTCCCACAAAAGAATCATTTGCTAAATATTTTTATTTATAATTTTTCAGTTTAGTGTATGACTTAATAGGCCTCATTTCCATACATGAATACCACTGTACATTGCTCACATTCACCTCCCCCATTACCCTCCCAAGACCCCCTCTGCTGCTGATCACCTTCCTCCCCAGCAATGGCACCCCTTCTCCTTGCATGTCTCATTTAATTAAAAGTAACAATTCAGTTGAGTGTTAAATTTTAACTTGTGGGACAATGTCACATAGTTAATAGCAAAAATAAAGTCTTTCACATAAGCAAGGGAACAACATTTGCATGTAGCGGAGTAAGAGTTTCCAGTATAGCTTGGTGTGGTGCATGCCTGTAATCCCAGCAACTTGGGATACAGAGGCAGGAGGCTCATGAGTTGAAGACCAAAGGCAGCCTGAACAAATTGATGAGACCCTGCCTAAAAATAAAAATAAACAAATAAAATAAAGAATGGGCTGAAGGTGCAGCCCAGTGGTAGAACACTTGCAAAATGTGCAAAGCCCTGGGTTCAACCCCCCCAATTACTGAAAACATAAAAAAATAAATATCCATTGCTTGTCCCTTCAAAGAAACATCCATCTGAAGAATTATCCATTCACAAGACTACTTTCACAGGAGTCAAGAATAGAGCATCTGGATAGAACAAAGAATTATAAAAACATGCCTTAAAGAGGGTAGTAAAGACAGTTTCACATTCCCCATATCACTACCTCCACCAACTAGCACATGGTAGCCTGGGAAGAGACATGTACAGTATGAAGGAAGAGAATGAAGTAAGCATCTGACTTCTCCACAGATCCCAAACCCAGACCCACCCCAGTGAATCCTGCTGCCAGCTCCCACCACATGACCCCAGGCCCAAGGCCAACCTGTGGACCAGACTCAAGCCAGGGCCTACACACCCAGGCTCCAGGCTCAGCTCAGTGTGAGGCCAAAGCCTTCACTAGACCAGCCCCCATGACCCTAGGACAGATGCCAGCCTCTGGGGTTCCTTTGGTGGGAATGCATTGGAAAACAGCATAAAAAGTCTTCAAAAGATTAAAAGTAGAACTACCATAGAACTCAGTATACTCATTTCCAAGTATAGAAATCCATATGTTGAGAAGATATGTGCATTCCTATGTTCATTGAAGCATTCTTCACAGTAGACAAAATGTGGATTCCAACGAAAGTATCAGTGAATAAACAGATAAAGAAAATGTGATATATATATATATATATATATATATATATATATATATATATATATATATATATATATGGTGGATTATTATTCACCCATAGAAGGAATGAAATTCTGGCATTTATGGCAACATGGCTTGAACTAGGAGGCATTATATTAAGTGAAATAAGTAGGGCACAGAAAGACAAATACTATATGTTCTCACTTATTTGTGGAAGCTTTGCACCTCAATGTCAAGAAAATAAAAATCCTTGTAACTAGGTCAGTAAGCAACTTCATGATAAATGGAGAAAAGATTGAGGTTGTCCAAGATTTTGCTTTGCTTATTCTACAGTCAACACCCACGGAAGCAGCAGTCAAGAAATTGAAAGACGCACTGAATTGGGAAAGCTGTTACAAAAGACTTCTTTAAAGTGTTGAAAAGTAAAGATGTCACATTGAAGACAAAAGTGTGCCTGACTCATGCCATGGTATTTTGAGTTGCATCATATGGTTGCAAAAGCTAGACATTGAATGAGGAAGACAGGGGAAGAATTGATGCTTTTTAATTATAGCAAGGACTGCCAAAAGAACCAACAGATCCATCCTAGAAGAAGGGCAACCAGAGTGCCCCTTGGAAGCAAGGATGGCTAGACTGCATCTTATCAGTTTTGGACATGTTGTCAGGAAGGACCATTCCTGGAGAAGGACACCATATTTGGGAGAGTGGCAGGTCAATGAAAAAAAGACCCTCAACTACATGGATTGATACAGTGACTGCAACAATGGGCTTAAATGTAAAAAAGATCTTGTGCATGGCAGAGTGTTGGGGAGTGCTTTGTTCTGTTGTACATGGGGTCACTAGGAGTTGGACCTGACTCCACAGCACTAACAACAACAACAAAATGTTGATGTCAAAGAAGTAGAGAATACAGCAGTTGGTACCAAAGTCTGAGAAAGGTATGGGTGAGGGAAGATGGTGGGGAATGGTTAATATGTACAGGAATGCAGTTGGATGGAAGGAATAACATAATTTCTATAGCTACATTGGATAACTATAATTGACTATCATTAGTTGAGTATTTCAAAGTAGGTAATAGAGAAAATTTTGAGTATTCCCAAAAGAAAAAATAATTTGATAAATGTCAGATGATAGATATTTTAATTACTCTGATCTTATCATTATATATTGTATACAAGAACTAAAGTGTCACATTGATATTAATATTGTATATAGGGCTGGGATTTAGCTCAGTTGGTAGAGCGCTGCGCTGCAGTCTCTGAGGTCCCAAGTTCAATTCCCAGCACCGCAAAAATGGGAGAAGGGCCTGGCAATCCACTCCCAAGGCAATTCGGAAACAGTCAGCCATTGAAAACCCTATGAGGGTCGCCATGAGTTGGATACCGACTCGACGGCACCTAACAACAACAACAACAACAACAATAGATATGTACAATTATGATGTATCATCATTACCAATTTAACATAAGAAACAGTATTTCAAAAAGGAAATTGTAGTATAAGTACACAATGGCATATTATTCAACATTAAAAAAGAAATCTTTTCATTTCTAACAACACTGATGAACCTAGAGTGTATACTAAGTGAGTAAACCAGGCACAGAAGTACAAATACTCCAGGATCTCACTCCTGCAAAGTCTTCTGAGTAAATCATTAAAGCAGAGGGTAGAATGTTGGTTGCCAAGGTTTGGTAGATGGGAGAAATGGTGTGATATTGTTCAAAAATACAAAATTTCAATTATTCTTATTATTTGTTGTAAGGTGCCAGCAAGTCAGATCTGACTCACAGCAATCCTATATACAACAGAACAAAACACTCTCCCACACTCTGCCATGCCCAGCACTATTGTCAGTGCTTCTCTGCTATTCATAGGGTTTTCAATGGCAGATTTGATTGTATTCTGGAGATCTAATGTACAGCATGGTGACTATAGTTAATAACACTATTGTATACTTCAAATTTGCTAAGACAGTAAATCTTAAAAGTTCTTACCACATAGACACACAGACACACACTGAGGTAACTATAAGGTAGTGAATATGTTAATTTGTTTGATTGTGGTAATGATTTCATGCCAAGGTGCTATGGCTATATATATGTATATGCATGTGTACGTATGTGTGTATGTGTGTGTATATAAAATGTGATTTTTTATTCACTTATACATTAAAAATCTGGGGAAAAAGAGAGAATATTTTGAAGATTGGTGTCCTTTACATCATTTTGAAGTATAAACTAAATCTATTCACAGAAGAGAATTGACATAATATTAGTATTATTTGCCTTAGAAATACCTCATTAAAATAAATGCCATATGTTACAACATAAACAAACACACATACATTTTTATTTTCTTTATTTAGATATAGATATCTTCTAGAAAGTTGATGAGTACAATTACTTTTATCTTTATGTAATTTTACTATCCTCACCTGCAGCCTTACCACTGTGGGGTCCAATCTCATCAGATCTCCAATGCTAAGCAAGGTCGGCCTGGTTAGTACTTAGATGAGCCACCGCCTGGGAACACCAGGTGCTGTAGGCTTGGGAGAAGGACAAGGCAATCCATTCCCAAAAAACAATCTGCCATTGAAAACCCTATGAATAGCAGAGAAGCACTGACAATAGTGTGTCACCTGTTGTACATAGGGTCTCTATGAGTCGGACACCAACTTGATGGGACCAAACAACAATAAAAACAGCAATTTTACTATCCTAGTATTTTGGTAGAATAAAGTTTAAGAAATAATGTTTTAAATGATAATAACTACTTTTGCTTTTTCTTTGAAGGTACAAAAATTAATAGGAAAAAGTTGATGCCTAACCTGGAAGCAGAAGTAATCAATTTTATGGAATGTAAGTTATTAAAATTAGAAATTTAAAAAATTTTTAAATGTTGGACTCATATCTTTGCTTTCATCAATGTTATTGTGCCAATATTTCTATTCCCCGGTTTTTAATTGAGTCATAATATCAGACTATGTAATTTACTATCTTATACTCTTTTTTTTTTTTTTTAAAGTACTGGGGCTTGAACTCAGGGCCTCACTCATGCTAGGCAAATGTTCCACCTCTGAGCCACACCTCCAGCCCCTCTTTAATTTTTTTATTTTTGAGACACAGACTCAAACTTACAAACCTCCTGACTCAGTCTCTGAAGTCCCTGAGATTACAAGGATGTGCCATGGCACTTGCTTTGGCTCATACTTTTGATAGATTTAAATTTGTTTAAAAATCAGCTACAATATGATATCTGGTACAGAAGCATAGATATAGTAACTACTTTTGAAAATAGAAAGAATGCAAACTAAAAATATAAAATTGTGTGAACTATTAACACACAATTATTTTCAATAATCTCTGAGTTCCTGAAAAGGCAGAAAAAAAAATTCAGTTTTTTAATCCTCTGTGTGTGTGAGAAAGTAAGAGCAAGAGAAGAGAAACAAAAGGAAAAGATAAGAAATGTGATAATACCATTCCACCCATAAATGTATATAGATCATTTAAAATATCTGTTTCAGAAAAATGTGATGAGCTTTCTTTATAAATTATTATATGGATAAGATTTCATTATTTTGATGAAAGGCACTATGTTAATTCAAATGCAATATAATCATAAGTAACACTTGAGTATATGAACCACACTTGTCAAAGTAAATGAACAAAATATTATTTTGATGTAGTGCCCTTGAACTCCTTTATGGCTTTGGTTTTGTTTACATTATAATTTTCAAAATTAAATAATCTACATGGTTCCCTAGTGTGAATTAACAAATAACTTTCAATCAGTGTTTCACATTTTCTCCAGCAAGCCCATGGAGGAAAACAGCGCCTGTTTTCTTTCTCGTAGTATAAAACGATTGTGGACCATAACTCTTTCTGCTTCATTATGAAGAACATATTTTATACTATGTATTATACCACAATTCAGAGGTTTCTCTTCACATATTCAATAAGAAAGAGCAAATCTGGATTCAAAATTATTTCACAATCATGAAGCACAAGTTAACATATTTTTAATATGTCCTGAAGTTTTTCCATTGAAATTATTTCATACTGTCTTCAATCAGTTATGTACTGATACAGTCATGTGAACAAGGTAAGGCTCTTTTAATGACCTGCCTGAGATGCCCTTGCCACTCTCACCAGAAAACAATCATATTTTTTTAAATTGTCATCTCTCACATCTGACAGACCTAGAATGTGTTGTTTTTCTTTGAAATTTCCTTGCTTTATAAGTGAAGCTTGTCTAATGATTTCAGTAAAGAAAAACAAGAGAATTAAGAATAACACTAATCCACAAAGGCAAACTCTCATAGGGAATAAAGCATAAAAAAGCAAAAGAAAGCAGTAATTTCAAAGACAAGGGTTTCATGGTTGGTTGCCATTATTCATCGAAAAAGCCAAATGTGTATCAATGTAAGAGTTCATTGGTTAATAGGACCTGAGAGAATTTGAGGATAAACCAAGAGAGTAATCAGCAAAATATGTAAGAGTGGGCAGGGAGGACACCTGTTGCCATAGATTTAAAAAGCCATGTCTTCAAAGACATGAAAGAGCAAACACAAAGATTCTGAGCTATTGCTGTATTCTCAAAGCCACCAGAAAGAAGCTAGAACTAACAGGAATGATGATCCTGAACTAATTGGATTTTAAATCAAGATCAAAATGCAGCACACATTATCCAGAAATGGAAGAGTCTAATTTAGTAATTACGGGATTCACTGCCATTGATTCCATCACAGCTCTCAGTGTTTCAGGCATCAGATCCACCCCCACTTCCCCTGGGATGGCACAGCCTTCTCATTTTTTGCTGTTAGGAAACTTCCATCAATGCTTTGTTTCAATTTCTCATTCTCTCTTATCTCTGTTGTATGATCCCCTTTGCTGAGTACAGTTTCCAATCAATAGAATAAAATGGTATCCGTAAATACAATTTGGAAATTATTACACATATCCTCATTTCTGGTAAATTCTACTTAGAGCCTTGGAACTTTAACCCTTTTGTTCTTCTTCTCCACAACCTCAGCCACCAGAACAACTAAAATAAAAGGAAAACCTTTAATCATTTATCACAACATATGCAGATAAATAGACTAGAGATAGATTACCACTGAACTTTCAATATTGAATGGAACTCTTAAATGGACTATACAGGATTCTAAGGTATATAAAGAGATTGACTATTGTAACATTTATGTGACAGAATAGAAGAGATACTCTTTTCTTCCATTTTCAAATCTGGTTGCAATGAACAAATTTAATATGATATGTGCCAATGGCAAAAATAAAGCTTAGAAAACAAAAGAAAATTAGTATGTTGGCTACAACCTGGATCCAGATTCTACACTATTTATATTCTAAAAGGATGATATGTTGGAATATGCCATATCAGAGGAATAGAAAGCACACATAGATTTGGAGATAGACTTGAGTTTAGATCCACTAAAAAGTTCTGTGACCTTGGACAAGTTACCAAACTTCATTCAATCTCAATTTTCTCCTCTGTAAAATGAGACTAATAATAAGACCTTATCAAAGGGCTTCAAGTATTCAATAATAAAAGAATGTAAAGCTCTTAGAAAAGTATCTACTCATAGTTTGTTGTTGTTACTATTCATAGTAAATGCTCAATAATTTGTTGTTGTTGTTGTTGTTGTTGTTAGGTGCCATCGAGTCGGTATCCGACTCATAGCAACCCTACATACAACACGCAAAACACTATTGTCAGTGCTTCTCTGCAGTTCATAGGGTTTTCAATGGCAGACTGATTATTGGGAGTGGGTTGCCAGGTCCTTCTCCCTCAATAATGTTAACCTGTGGTTATAATTATGATTATTTTATTCAAATCTTCAACATTGTATGACTTTACTGTATAATAAACCAAATCATAACCTTTTCAAGTTTGGTCTTCACAATAAAGTAGAAGTTTAAAGAATAGTGGGCAGCTTAAGCCAGTACATTGCTTCTGTGAGTATGAGGTTGTTTTCCAAGGCAAGATTTCTGGGCTTCCAAAATGCTCCTAAGATTCCATTTTGTCAGTTTACTGAGTTCATTGTTTTGGACTGTGAAGCCTATATGTAACTAAATTTCTGAAGCGTTTAGGTGTCTAAACCAGAATCTTCCCAAATCAATTTCTATTAAAGGATAGGCTACATTGTTTGCCCAGCACTTCTTTTTATAGAGGTAAATTGCTTTGAAGACAAATTGCCATGAGAAATTTGCCTACTATAAGCTTCTTAGTACCACAGAAATATAGGATTTCTTCTTAAATAATTTGCCTGAAGCTATACCACTGAGACATCCCATCCCGTCAGATCTCAGAAGCTAAGAAGAGTCAGGCCTAGTTAGAACTTGGATAGGAGACCACATAGGAACCCCAAGTGCTGTAGGCTTGGGAAGGACACGGTAACCCACTCCTTACCCCCCCACACCCAAATCAGCCATTGAAAACCCTATGAGTAGCAGAGAAGCACTGACAATAGTGTTTCACCTGTTATATATAGGGTCTCTATGAGTTGGGCATCAACTCAAAGGTACCTAACACCAACAACAACTTTAAATAATTTAGCCTTAGAAATTCAGAGGCATGCACTTCCAAAGTAGGGAGAAATGCCTACCATTAAGAGACATTATCTTAATCCTTTGGCCAGAACATCTTCTCTTTTTCTATGCAAAATTTAGCTCTTCAATATTTTCATATGTGAGAAGCATTTTCCCGTTCAAATTTTTCTGCTCTTTTTGGAGATATATTAACCCACTCTGAGTCCAGTCAAGCTTGAGGGACATCCTCTTGATGGTGAGTTTTAGGTTTCTTCATCTGATCCATCTGGTGTTGGTTTTCTACATTATCTCTCAGAGAGATTTTCCTTATTTTTAGTGTGAGTGAGCTCTTCTGAATTTGTCCCCTGTGTATAGAAAGCCAGAGTAGCTCTTTGGTTAAAACTGATGGCACTGGAACTAGACTCCAGCCTTATAGCTTATTCTGCCACTAATTTACTCTTTTACCATGCTCAAATTACTTATCATTCCCATGCCTCAGTTTCCACATCTATAAAATGGGACAATTGTATCTACCTCATCTTGTTGTAGTAAGAGATCAATGGGGTAAACATAAACAGTCCATAGAGCATTATGTAAGCACACATGAGTAATTCTCTATATTCATTATCATTATTAAGCACTATTATTACATAATAATTGCTTCCTTCTTTATTAGTAGTCGAATTACTAGTCTCCAGATTTCTTGTGAGAAGCATATTCAAACACCTGCTAAAATCAGCCATTCTTCATGTTAGACACTTTCTCAGAGCTCACTACTTCAAGGAAGAGTAACATCTTTCTAAGGAAGGGTCTTTCTTACATCACAGCCCTTCATCCTTTCTTGTCATCTATTGCTTTTCCAGCCATTCAATTAGTATCTATTGTGCAACCTATTCTGTGCCTGGAACTATTCAAGGCACTAGAATACAGCAACATCACAGACTACAACAAACACAATTTTAGACCTTTCATGTTATTTTTTCAGGCTATCTTTTAATGTCATAATTAGTATAAGGAGATACTAGAACGTCCAAGGTAAGAACTCAAGTCTTTGGCTTGAGTTGGTTCAAGTCATTGGCTTCCCCAAAAATATCGTTCTAATAAAAGCATTGCTATTTTTCCAGATTGAGATTAGACTACATCTTTGATTAGGTATTTCAATTTCTATCTGACTTCAAGGTAAATATTGACAGAAACTGGAATTTTTTTTTTTTACTATGCCTTAATGATTCCAGGAAAAATAAGATGGTTGCCTTAGAAATGGTCTCTGTCTCTTGGCTTATACACATTCACAACTACATAGGCCAACATAGACTTTTCCTACTAGCTCCAAGAGTTATATTTAGGATTGGAAGTATAGTATTTTGAGTTTCTCATGTTTGTAGTTTCTGTTCTCTCAGGGAACAACAGAAATTCATTTTGTTGACTTCTAAGTTATGCCTACAGCCATACCACTGTGACATCTGATCCTGTTAGACCTTGGAAGTGAAGCAGAGGCAGGCCTGGTTAGTAGTTGGAAGGGAGATCATCTGGGAACACAAGGTGCTATAGGTTTGGGAGGAGGACCTGGCAACTCAGTCCCCCCAAAAAAACAATCAGCCATTGAAAACCCAATGAATGGCAGACAAGCACTGACAATAGTGTTTCCTCTGTTGTACACAGGATCACTATGAGCTGGACACTGACTCGATGGCACCTAACAACAACAACAACAACAACAACAACAACAACAACAACAAGATATGGTGCTCTGTTTATAAACAAGATGGATCTAAATTTAGATTTAAAAAACTTGAGTATCTAGCCATACAGGAGTAACAGAGTTTGGAATTGTTCTTCTACCATAAACAACTAGAAAACTGGACAAAATGTATGAAATAACTATTTTCACATTTTGAACAGCAGACAGCACAGCACTGTGATCCCTGGCAGAAAGGAAAAAAGGGAAATGAGATTTACAATTGTGCAAGCTTTCTGCTTAGAGAAACCTTCAAGCCTGCAGTGCAGAGACGGGAAATCCAAATAGACCCTGTTGGCCTCTGAGTGAAAAGGCAGGAAGAATGTGTATGGCATTTATAGGAGAAGGAATGCAGAGAAAGAACTCCAGAAATATGCAGATGAATTCCTTTGACTCTTCAGCTTAATACCAAGCATCCCTAAGAGTCCAGGCAAGAACTTAGCAGGAAAAAACAATTACTGGGGAACAGGTACTGAATAATTTCCAGAGGTCATAGAGGGCTAAGAATTATTGAAATTCTCATTAGCTAGACTAGAGAAAGCACTTTGAAAACTTGGAGATTCATTAGAGGTCAACAAAGGGTCATACCTCAGAAGTAAGGCTAAATTAGCAAAAACAACTTGAAAACAAATCTTAAAAGGATTAAACATACCCACAAGTAACTTACTGTGTTCTGGAACAAAATCCAATATTCTTGATTAGAATACAACAAAATCCAGTGCTTAACAACATAAATTTTACAAAATCCATATTTAATTTACCATAAGAAACAATGTTAATGAAATAATCAAGAGGTAAATGTGCAGTCACTGGTATTTTTACCAAATACTTATACTCTTACCAGCTACAAGGTAAGTGTATACTTCTAAATTTACATGAAAGTTATGTCACACTAGACTCTCTTTCCTAGTGCACAATGACTGATGATACTCTCTGTTGTGGCTATTTTCCCTTTGAGAACTATAGTGAAAAAACCATGGAATGAAGACTAGAGCCAATCCACAGTGGACATATTCTGCTTTGTTACGTTCCTGATATTTGGGGGTAGTTAACTGTAGCATCCTTTAGTCTATTTTACAGATAAAACCAATAATTAAAAAGAACAATTGAGCAATTTCATCACTGTAGGACTCATTAGCATTTATGATCTATTTCAGATTTTCCCAAGTTTGTTCCAGTATGTACAGAAAACTTTCAGATAACATTTACTGTTAAATAGGTTCATTTTATTCAGCAGCTCCTTGGTTTCTGCAATTTGTTGATGTGGAGTCTCTAATTAGAGGCCATGTACTAAATGATTCTTCCAAATTAATTATCCACTAGTTCCTTAAAAAAAAAAGAAAAAACTTGTCACTAGCATTAGTGCTCTGGGAAACACTCTTTCGGAAATGTTGTAGTCCAATGCCCTTAACTCCTAAATGAACAAATAGAGGTTAATAGTAAATCATACAATTAGAACTCTGATATCTTAATTTCCATTTTATGCTTTCTGTTAAACATTACAGTGAATTACAGTAAGAGAGTAAGATCATGTTTCTGTTAGGCAGTAAGTGCTTTCATACAAAAGTGTAAAAATTCTCAAGATCTCAGACTTTCAGTCTTTCTTGGGTAAAATGTAGGCGATGGGGAAAAATAATATTTTATAGTATGTACTTTATGAGAACGAAGCCACATTGACAAAGGTAAAAAATTAACATAAAATTCAAATAATTTACATTAACAGTTAAGCTCATATGATATCATTTAAAAGTTGAAGGCTTTGAATGTCATACATGAATTTTCCTTGAGCTTCTTCACATTGTGGCTTAACTACTACCCCCTTTGGTTCCCTTCAATTTTCTAGATGAAAAGTCCCACCTGCTATCTTGGGTACTCTCTTTTCTTTTTCCTTGTTTTATTTTCCTCATCAACTTATGATATTGTTATATACTGCATTTTTTATACTTAATTGTTCACATTTATCTCCTTCCTCAATAGAACACAGGTTCAAGGGTATTCATAAATTCTCTTAATTTTTCTCACTGTCCCTAGAACTGTGCCTGCAATATTGTAGTCACTCAATAAATATTTCTGAATTTATATATGA
Organism: Pedetes capensis; assembly: GCA_007922755.1. NCBI lineage: Eukaryota > Metazoa > Chordata > Mammalia > Rodentia > Pedetidae > Pedetes > Pedetes capensis. The sequence continues at coordinate 27,420 of VMDO01018423.1, forward strand.
ATTTTTCTTATTTGGTTCATATAGCTCATATGAAGTTGGGCAGAATCTTTGACTTTCAAAGCTATGTAACTTTATGAAGTTGTTTGTGAAGGATTGTGTGAGATGGTAAGTAATTTGTTTTCTAAATCTAATCAAATGCCAAGTATTTAGAGAATGTGCAATAAAAATCAGTCTGGCTGTTAAATTAAGGTTTCTGAAAATGATTTCAGAAGAACTGTGAAGTAGGTACAATTGATCTCTATGCTTTCTTTTAGTTAATATATTGCTAGTATCTTTCTACCCTCTAGTTGTTCCAATCCTGTCTCTTCTGAATCTACTCAATCTACCATTTTTGGAAATATTCAATTTTCTGTCAGATTCTAATACTCCAATTTGTTAAATTTTGTCTAATCAATCCTGATTTGGCCCTTTATATCCTTTTTTTCCCCTCTAAGTTGAGCTAGAAAGTCTCCCCACTGTGATCCCATCATCTGTTCAGATGTGCTAGATGTATTTTTTTCTTTTTTCTTTTTTCTTTCTCTTTTATGTTGTTAGGTGCCAGAAAGTCGGTGTCCTACTCATACTGACCCTGTGTACAACAGAGGAAACAGTATTGTTTTGCTTCTCTGTTATCATAGGGTTTTCAATGGCTTATTGTTTTTTGGGAATGGGTTGCCAGGTCCTTCTCCCAAGCCTACAGAACCTGGTGCTCCCAGGGTGTCTCCCATGCAAGTACTAACCAGGTCCAACCCTGCTGAGCTTTCAAGATCTGATGAGATTGGATGCCACAGTGGTATAGCTGCAGGCATTTTTATTTATTTATTTATTTTTAGTATTTTATTTATATGTGTTAGTGAGGTACAGAACAATAAGTCAGTTGATATATCCATTATGCAACTATTAAATCAGTGTTACTTACACTTTCATCTCTTTAAACATTTTACAGAACAAAAGTGAACAAAAAACAAACAAAAAATAAGAATTTTAATTAACATGCAATGACAGCCATATGTAACTATGGATTTTACCATGTTTTTATTCCCTTTTTTACTTTTTTTTGTATTTTCATATACTTTCTTCTGTATTTTGCATTTTTTCTCTCCCTCTTTACCCCTCTAACCTATTGCTCCCCTGTACCCTTTTCCCCATCGTCCACTACCTCCCACTAGTCCCCTCTCCCCTCATATTATACTTTCCAATCTTAGATAAGTATGATTGTACTTATATAAATATATATAAAGTGTTATCATACATATATATTTACAATCATAAATAAATATATATATAATATATATTACATATATACATATTCCTTTAAGGTAGATTTAGCTCTCACATATAAAAAAGAACATGCAGTATTTCTCTTTCTGAGTGTGGGTTATTTGTCTTAAAATGATGCTCTCCAGTTCTATCCATTTTGAAGCAAAATGACAAAATTCCTTTTTTGTTTACTGCTGTAAAATCCCTTTTTTACACTGTATATATATATGCTACAACCTTTCAATCCAATCCTCTGTTACTGTACACCTGGGTTGATTCCATATCTTTGCAACTGGGAAGAATGCTGCATTAAACATGGAAGTGTGGGTACGATGACTTATCTTCCTTTGGATATATTCCTAGAAATGGTATAGCTGGATCACATGGTAATTCTCGTTTTAGTTTTCTAAGGTACCTTCATACTGATTTCCATAGTAGCTGCACTAACAGCCTTACCAACAGTGTGAACGAGTTCCTTTTTCTCAGCATCCTCACCAGCAGTTCTTGTTTGTTTTGTTAATCTTGACCATTCTTACTGGTGTGAGATGGAATCTCAGTGTAATTTTGATTTGCATTTCCCTAATGGCTAGGGATATTGAACATTTTTTTCTTGTGCTTATTGGCCATTCATATTTCTTCTTTTGACAACTGTCCAGTTTCTTTACACACATATTCATTGGATTATTTGTTACTTTGGTGTTTAATCTCTTGTGTTCTTTGTATATTATAGGAATTAATCCTCTGTCAAATGTGTAGGATGCAAAGATTTTGTCTATTCTGTGGGTTCTCCCTTTACTCTATTAATTGTTACCTTTGCTCTAGAGAAGTTTTTAATTTTATATAATCTCATTTGTCAATTCTTTGGTATCTTGGTATCTTGATCTCACCTAACTTAGTAAACTGATGAGCATAAATACATGAGCATGGAGTGACATTCTTTTCCTTACAACCACTTCCAAGGAAAATAATAGACCAAAACACAACTTAAACTCATGCTCCGTTCAGCATTTTAGGAAAAGTTGTAGGAATAGAGGAAAGTAGTTTTGTTAAAAGATTGGGGGACCTCCCTTATTTATGACCATATTCTATCCCTAAATACAAATAAAATTTCAATTATCCCAAAGTGGCCAGACAGGAAAAGGTTCCCTACTTTAAGTTAATGTAGGCATTCTATTTATTCTTCTAGTTCCAATGCATATTCTGTAAACATCTATCTATATCCAGGGAACAGTATACACATAAAAAATAAACCTTGGAAATTCTGAGAGCTAAGAAAGGACTGGAGGTGAGGTGTAGACCACTCAGAATCTTCAGTTCTCCCATGTATCCCCACTGCAGCATGACCTAACCACTGCAATACGTAGCTACAGTGAGAGATCAAAAAGTCATGATTTCCTTTCCCTATGTATTTTTTCCCTCTTCTCCAGAGACCTCCTTATCATGAATTAGATATAAATTTCTATTTTCACTATCAAAGTTAGTGAATTTAATTAATTCCTATTGCTGACTACACTCTTTAGAAAAGATCATTTCCTTTTTGAATGTAAGCAGCAACCAAAAAGATGACACATTTTGTCTTCTTTCTACACCCAAATATAAATAATTATGATAACCTCTTGCTATGTGGTAGGCGGCTGTCTAGTGTGATCATTAAATTACAGTTCCTGTATTGCATTCTCCTTGGTTAATGTTCATCCTAATTTGATAGACTAAATTGTACGTGATGCAGAAAATTCCTGTTTGTACTTACAAAATATAGTTTAGCAAATTGCTCTGTGACACTGTTCATTTTATTTCATGAGTGTTTGTGGTAGAAAATGAATGCAGTTCTTCATATTAGTTTTACAGTGTTCTTCCATCTAAAGAAACTAAAACCTTTAAAAATATTAGTCTTATAAAAAAACACATACAACTAGGGGAGTGGTGTGTATTATTTCACCCAGTTTATTGCAGGGAAGTCAATATATAAAGGTTGATAACCTTCTTCAACATCACACATCAAGTTAAGGACAGAATCAAAGACAGAAATTGCTTCCCTGAATTTGTTGGCCCCCATTTTATCTGCTGTATCTAGCCTGGTTCCAGCTACAACTCTTCCAAATGGTATCTTTTTGAACCATATTGGCTCTGAGACATGGTTTCTTTTATGTCATTTTCTCCTTTTTACTTCAATGTCTGTGCAGTCCTAGGTTAGAACATGCCTCCCCTACCCACTCCCAGAGAACACAACAGTTGTTAGTGTCATACGCAGTGATGTGTACATTCTGACAATGCTACTGATTCTGGGAACCATGATTCATATTTTATTGCCACCTTGCTGGGTTGCTTTTATGTCTGGTTTTATTGCCCCCATCTATTTATTCAGAAAGTGTCATTTTGAAAATATAAACCTTAAAACGAGAAAGCAATTGAGGAGAAAAAATAGATTGTGTGCTTCTTTGCAATGAGTTTAACAAACGGTGTATTTCAGAACATTTCCAATCTTCCAAATTTATTTCTCAGAATGCCCTCCCACTGCCTACCTCAAGATATAAAGGTGTTGTAAATAGAAGCAGAGACCATGACAGCTACAAGGAATCTTAGGATCACCTTTCAAATACTTTGACATTAGAGATGAACAAACTGAGGTCTAGAGCAGGTGGGAAGGTGATTTGCCCAAATTCACACAGGCAGTTAAGTTGTAAAGAAAAACCAGCCATTCTCCACCCCTGGGCCTCCTGGATCCCAAGGCTATTTTCCACATTGCTGTGCCTCTTAGAACTGGCACTCAGAAAGTCCTTATTGATTGATAGCAACCCCATTGACTGTTTGCACTTCATTGAGCAGGGTGCCATGGGGACAGAGAAGGGGAGTTCAGAGGAAGAGAAAGATGTTTTTCCCTCAAGGGAGGTTTGCTGATCTCATCGTGGTTGAGCTTGAGGACTGGAAAAGTGGAAAAAGCAAAAGGAGTTTGTGAAAAATAGAAGATGTTCATTTTATTTCCTTAGATGCTGTTGTAAACATCTCATAGGACAAGAATCTTGATTAATAATTGATCAATCAATCTATCATGGAGTATTGATTAAGTGTATAATATATGTGCAGCACTATAGTCCAGAAAAGTGAATGGGTCAAAGAAAATAGTGATTGAAATGAATGATTTTGTTTTAGATCTTCCATTCATCATTTTGTACAAAGATTTCTTGTCTGCAAAATGGGACAGTAACTACACAATGTAGTTGAAAAAATGAAAGATAAGATTATGTAAATTAAATAATTGTCAAGTCTTTGCTATATAACTGATATTTATTATTTTAAAAAACTTTTAACTGAAAAATATATTAAAATATTTTAAATATATATGTATTAAAATGTAAAATATGGGTGTGTCTAAGCCAAAAGACATATATATTGGACTATGATTTTATGTGCAGTTGAATTTTTTGGGCTACTCAATTGTGACTAGGCTACCTGAGAAAGCAACTGTTCAAGATACTTTCAAGACAGACCTCACAATATTGAGAAGAATTCTTCCATTTAGAAACTTCAGCTCTGAATTTTTTATTATATACATATATTATTTCTCATGTACTATAAAACTTACTGAAATAAAAATCTCATTTTTTCCTTAAACATGACCTTGTTTTGTTAATGTAGTCTGATTTCTTTATTCCATGTTTACTATCAAAATAGTAACAGTTTACTATCAAAATAGTTTTCAGTCCATTTGTATTTCCACCAAAGCCATCTGTTTACCCTTCCCCAGTTGTGGAACTTTTAATAAAATAAGTATTTCTAAGTTATTGAGTTAAACAATAACATTAAAACAAAAATAAGTTCGACTATTTTCTACTAGAATATTGTTTTTAAAATGACTTTGTATTAAAGTCATTACCTTAAGGATCAATTTCTGCATATTTCAGTCAATTTAACACGTCAAATTAAATGCAAAGCTAGTATTTTTCTTTACTTTTTTTTTTCTTTTTAGAGGCTCTAAAAATTGAACCCAAGGACTCACTCATGGTAAGCAAGAGTTACCACTGAACTACACCGGTGGCCCCAGCAACTTTCTTTCTGATTTTTAAAAGGTGAATTTTATTACCTTATTTTTTAATTCAATCCAATTTTTTTGTTGTGCTTAGGATCATGTGCATTCTAGGTAAATAATTTTTAATTCAATATAAAGTATTTTATAGTCTACAACATAGAGCAATTCCTTACACTTTTCCTTACAAGAGTCTTTAGCAAACTAATTTCATTACAATGATTTAAAAAGCCATCCATTTTACACACACACACACACACACACACACACACTTAGTTTATTTCTGTCTTATTTCTTGACATTTTGCCTCTTTTGGTCTATTACCACTGGATCTTCCTCTGATGCTTCTGATTTCACAGCTCCCAAATGCCCTGCTTTTTTGTTCAGAATAGTTCACTGAACTGTGGCTGTGTGGGAATTGATTGGGAATGCATCTGCAGCCTGGCTCAGCAGGGAAATACTGCCAACCAAGTCATCAATACAAGCTCCCACACAGCTGGCTCCTCTTAAAACCACTCTAAGATTCTACATAAGAAATATCCCAGTGAGATTATATTCTCTGGAACTGGGGCTATGCTTCTCTGAGCTTTTTTGTTTGTTTTGTTTTGTTTTAATTTGTTTTTCTTTTTCTTTTTCTTTTTCTTTTCTTTTCTTGTATTAGTGCTGGAGAATGTCCCATAGAAAAGAAATATGAGATATAAGCAAAAACACAAGAGAAATTAAACCATGCTCTGTCCTCACCAGCTGATGTGCCTACAAAAATTTGGGGACAATCACTCTCTTAATATCCTCACTGATGGTAAGGCCCCTATGATGTTTGGTCATAAGATCACAATGACTGCAGCTGAGTGAGGCTCTGTGGTTTCAACTTTCAGGAAACTCTTGGAATATAGTATTTTTGTTTCAGTTTATATCTCCTGGGTTTCAGTATAAATAAGCTTTAAAACCCAAAGCAAATCTCAGCACACTGAAGGTTAGTAATGGTTCCATCTGAAACTAGGAATCACCTGTATGTGTGCAGGAGGTCACTGATCCATTTTGATGGAAGGAGATTAAAATCTCCACAGGCCATTTAATGAACCTGAGCCACAAATTGAATGATATTTTCTTTAAAGAAAAAAGTGGCCAATTTTGCCTGGTTTTGTTTGTTTGTTTCACTGTTGTGGCTGTATACAAGTGTAACTATAACTATAGATTTTCTTACTGGAATGTGTTTCCAGTTTTTATCATATGCATCTTAGGGTTAAATGACCATCATGTCAAAAGAAAACTTGGGAGCAAAGTTAGTGTATGTGTTAATAAGAAAAAATGTTCTGGAGGCCTTTGCAGCCGATAAATTCTCTGGTGAAATCATGCACAGAAAGTAAAAAAGAATCATGTGGCCTGGGCCTGCTAGCTGCATATAAAATATTAGAAATCACAAAAAAACCAATTGCTAATATTCCTGTTGATTTTTTCTTATTTATTTAAAAAACATTGAAAAAAGATGAAAGAATAAATTCTGGGTTGATTACTAGTAGTATACTAATGGCATTATAACTGCTAAATTTAAAGGAAAATAGAGAAAGTTTTACTACTTACCTATGTTTCTCTGGACTTTGTGCTGTGGTTGTTGTTTTGTTAATGCTGATGTGGGTGTTGGTGGATTCACAAATGCTGCCCTGGTGCCTGAGATATGTAACTCAAGAGTCTTTGAAAAGCCCTATCTAAGGGATTTTTTAAAGTGTTTTTATGAATCTTATTTTGATCTTTGTCTCTGAATATTTTAAGGCATTCTAGTTCTACTAGCTAAGAGAAATTTCATTCAGCAAATTACTACTATAATCAATAGCTATATGAAATAAGATAAATTATTATATTATGAAATATATATTTATCTCACTCAAAATTTGAATTTTTAAAAAATAATTATTGAGGTTGGCCTGGCACAGTGGTGTGTGCATGTGGACCCAGCTATTCAGGAGGCTAAGTCAGAAGGATCATGAGTTCAAGGCCAGCATGGACAACATAGGCAATATAGTGAGACCTTGTTTCAAAAAAGAAATTATTGAGGCCAACATAAGTCTTTTCAAAGCCCATTTGTTCTTGACAGTTGAAATACATGGCTGGGTTTCAGATAGAGAAGCCAGGCATTAAATAAAGAAGCTGAAATCACTAAATTAAAAATGATTGCTAATGCTTAAGCACACTAGAAAGTCATAACTAAGGGGAAAAATGTAAATATTATAGTGGATATTTACAGTTATTCTTATAAAACCCTATATCAACTGAGAGAATTCTATAAAACTAAGCATTTTGTCTTTGTACATAAACACATTTTGAAAATGTTAAGTATCTTATGTGGAAGACAAACAAATTGATTTGGATTTGTGTAAGGATTGTGTTTGTAGTAAGACTAAACAGTACACTGAAAGATGAAGGTAATTCATAAGGAAACACTTTAGAACATAAACACGATATCCAGTTTTAAAACATGTATAATGCACTGTACTTGTGATTCCATGATAATCATATTCACTTGCAGCTCTGATTCTTTCCTCACCTCCCATCCTCCTAATCACACTACTATAGAATTAGAGGAACAGAGCCTAACCCCTTCACTTTACAGACAAGAAAATGGAGCTAAAATAAAATTTAAAATACAATAGGGCAATCCAGTGGGAAAATTCCCTGAGCAGTTAAGAATAATATGCTTAACATGGAGACCTTGATTTCTGTCATTCTCTTTTGTGATAAAAAAGTAACTCTGCTGTGCTGAAGACAAATCTGAAAGTACAAAGGCAAGGAAATAAATAAGAAATTGTAAAACTAACGGTGATGCAAAAAATATGCAATAGTCATATTTTTGCTTGAGTTATTTGAGACTGCCACAGAATTAAAACATTAATAAGTTGGAAGGCAGGAACTGAAATTCCAGCCCCAGTTCTATCATATATTCATTGATTGACTATCTTAAGCTTCGTGGTGTCTGTTTCCCTTCCTGTAAAATGGACATATTCAGCTGAGTTGCACAGACCTGTAATCTCAGCAACTCAGAAAGCAGAGCAGTAGGATCACAGGTTCGAGGCCAGAGGCAACCTGTGTAACTTAGTGAAACCCTGTCTCAAGATAAAAAGTAAGAAGTGGGCTGAGGGTGCAACTCTGGTAGGCCACTTGTAAAAGCCTGCATGAGACCCTCAGTTCAACTTGCCAGTAGTATAAAAATAAAGATGAAAAATAAATAAAATGGGAATATTCACAGTTACCCAGTCTTTATTGTAGGACATTTGTGACAGTCAAATGAGACAATGGATTGGAAAGGCTTTGCAACCTCCAAGGCACTAAAAACTATATGCATATTTAGTGCGGTGTCACTTATACTGGTAACTCAGTATTGCTTTTAGGTCAGACTCTATGTCAAATGCTATCAAATTAAGGTTCTGGGGAGCAGCCAGTTGATAAACATTGAAACTAAGATATGCTTTCAATATGTCACAGTGATAGCCATTTCTCACTGTTCAGCTGGCCACCTACATTAAATTACTTGGCAAATCTCACTTCTTTCACAAAACAATCTAGAACAATGCAAGGCAGCCAAAGCCACTGTGCATCCTCAGCATGGATACCCTTCCTCTACTGATATTTCTGGTTTCTGAAACCCTTTACTTATTCATTTATATATTAGCTTATTTTTAATTGTATCTCAGTCTTATATCCTTGTCCTGTACTGCTCTAGGGTTTGTAAAACAACTCAACGACAACAAAGAATAAAGGCAACAAGTTCCATACCAAAGGAGCTACTCTAGAATGAAGAGCAGAGATTACAAAAAACCGATAATGAATGTCTGCCCAAATGACAGGGAGGAGACACTAATACGACTGGACTCCTGACATACAAAGGAGTTAAAAATGAAACAGCACCCGTTTAAAATCAATATGAAATTCTATAGGCAGCCTTGACAAAGAAATCAAGGCAGGCATAATATAATCTTTGCAGCTCACTCTCAGGGAGCCAGCATCACTCTATCCTACAGCACTGGCTAAATGCAGAAGGCAAGTCCCTCTGAAAAGCCCCACTAAAATGGAATTACTGCAATCAGGCAGTGTGGTCAGGAGGGCATGGATGAGATTGATGAGGTTATCAAGAGACAAACAGGGAGGGAGCCTATGCAAATTGCTAAAGAGAAAAGAAAAACATGTTCACATAGTACATCATTAACAGTTTTCTTTCAAAGGATAGAATCGGATGTCTGCTTAACCTATCAAGAGCCTTCCAGATATGCATCTTCAATTAAACAAGAGCAGGAAGAAGCACCAGCATCCCACACAGCATGTCTCCCACCAGTCAGATTCGGTGAGGGTCCCAAGCTGCCCTTCTTGTCTGACTTCAACACACTACTGGGGACTCTCGTTGTTCTGTGGTGCCATAAACTGAGTACATAGAAACAAAGAAAGAAAATGTACACATCACTAAGCAGCATGCATATGTATATTTTAAAAATGGCTCAAGATGAATCAGAGACATTGAGAAGTAAAGAATTGCCCTTTCTGTGGTCCCTTATCAATTCCCTCTTGCAGACAGACCCATCTGAAATAGTTGAAGGTGCTATTTTGGAGAAAGGCTTTCAAATAGAGACAATACTGGCAGGGACCCCAGAGAGTATTCTAGCTCATATTCCTTACTTTGCAGCTGGGGAAATTGAGGCTCACTAACACTGTGTGTGTGTGTGTGTGTGTGTGTGTGTGTGTGTGTGTGTGTGTGTCTGTGTGTCAAAATTAACTCTTGAGTCCAGCCAGAAACTCACCTGTCCCAATTTTCTTGACTTTGAACCCAAAGTTTTCCTCCTCTCTTCATTTTTGTTCAGAGTTAAAATATTACAAATATTTAGAAATACTAGAAGACGGATCAATGCAACAAATGAGAATAGATCTTAAAGTCTTCTAGTAACTCATGTATTTCTAGGTGTCTATAAAACATATTGATTGCTGTAATAATTTATTGAGGAAGCAAGGGGTAGAAATATTCACATGTTAAAATTTAGCTTAAAAGAGGAAGAATTCTAAGTTTTTATAAGAGTAGCCCAGTTTTGTTTCCTTCCTGGAAAACTTATGAAAAACCTTGAAAACCTATCCAATAGGCCCTCGTTTATCTTCCCCAATTTTTTGTTTCCCCCATGAACTTCTCTGGACCCATGTGGTTCTGCATATATGTGGTCTTGCCTTACAATGTCTTTCCCCATCTTATCAAATTTCTAAGCATTTTTAAATATTTTCAAAATTATCCTGGAGGTCTAAAGATGGACTGCCAATTATGTATATCTTCAGATGCTTTTATCAGTAAATTTATCAAGAGGATATGGAAGAAGTATTTTTAGTGTGTGTATTTGAGCTTAAAATGTGGTTTCTTTCCTGGTAGTTACTCAAAGGGAATGATATCACAGAGGAAATTTTAAGAACCAGACACCTTGGTCTGTTACATCTATAAAGTAATTAGGGTCAAGCTTTGTATTTCTGTTGCTCATTTACTTCTAGCGAAAAGAAGAAGAAAAAATGTCTTCCATCTGATTTATTGTCTTTGCCCTTACAGCAGAGGAACAAAACAACTATGTTTCCTTTCTTCTAAGTTTCTTTGTATGATACCTTAGGGCTCCATTGAGAGGAAGATGGGGAAAGACATTGTAAGGCGAGACCACATATATGTAGAATCATGTGGGCCCAGAGAAGTTCATGGGGGAAACAAAAAATTGGGAAAGATAAGCAAGGGCCTATTGGATAAAATATTCCCCAAATAAATTAAATTTTGAAGATTCATTCATGGAAGGGTCCCCATGACTCCTCCTACCTTCTTCTCTCATGCTTTGAAACTTCATTTTTATTAGCACTACAAATTTTGGGTGTGGCATCTCTACTATTTTAGAAATCACACATTATAGTACATCAATGAAGTAAACACAAAAATCAAATTAACTTAAACTGGAAAACAAACTATTCTTTTTTCACAGTGTCTAGAAATAAAGAACACGTATTTAAGTCTTTATTCTATAGGCTGTTTATAGCACAGTGAACAATATTTGTGATATATGACTTAGGAGAGATGAGCTTTTTTCCTTTTTTTTAATTGCAGCTTCATTTTTTCCTGTAAAGATGATTTTGATAAGTGTTCTTCTTTGAAAGTTGGGAAGCTAGGAGAAGATTAATCTAGCCCAGTAGAGGAACTAAAGTGGCAAAAATTGATTAAGGCATTAAAATACCTACAGTATGTCTAGAAAATATGAGCTGTCTCTAAATGGTCCCAGTAAATCACAAACCAAACTCAAAGGAAGCAGTTAAGAAGAGCTTCCCTGAGTAATAGAAAAGTTTTCAGGGTAAAGTATTTTGAAAGTGTCATTTTATTTTTATATACTGTGCAATCAGAGAGAAATATTTATACAGCTCAGCACTGTCTTTTCTCTCTAGCTTTTTTGGAAAGAAGAATAGCCCTAATGCACAGGTAATATTTATAATATATGTAATCTTGTAAATATTGTACATGTATGTTTACATACACAAATATATTTACTATTACTTGTATACGACATGACTGGCTATAATAAATCCTTCAAAATCCACTCTGTACATGTATTGCCTTACAAACACCCCACCCTGCCTGAAACTCCCCAACTTTGTATTTCTCTTCTGTGGTATAGAAATATTTTCTAAATTATTATACTGAAAAATAATGTTATTCAGAGAATGATTAAATATTCTGGAGGGATTGGTAAGGCAATTAGAATTCCTCTTTATATTGGCACATTTACCATGTTAGTTTGGTATGGTATAAGAAACAAATGAGGTTTGTTTTCAGAGGTGGAAAGAGTTTCAAAAATGTCTTTCTTCACCAGGCAAATGAGCTATGTATGACATTATGACGGTGGTCCAGAGAGGAAGCAGAAAAGTTGTGAGCATTTGGGAAATTTCAAAATAGGTCAAAGCCTCCTAAAAATAGAATCAAAATCAAAGTTTTCTCACTTGAACTGAGCTCATGGTGGCCCTCCAAAATCCTTTATTCAGTCCTTCCTTCATTTCCAATGGATCTTTTCACGTAATTCCCACAAACACAGTTCTAAATGTCTTCAATCCCCAATTTGTTCTCCTCTATTCCGCCCTGAATAGAAGAGCTGAGCAAATAACTCTGTTTAGTAGACCAGAACCATACCTGTGAATTGCTCCTCCCTTCTCTACTCAGGGCTGAGCCCCACTTTGGAGGTAGCTCCCTGTTTTTCCAGTGCCTGTCAGAGATTTGACTATCATCAGTCTCTCACTGCCCTCAATACACATGTTGGAAAATCATTTTGCTTTTGTTCATTCCTGGAGGTCCTTTTTCTACCATTTTCTTTTTCTCTCTTCCTTTCAGCAATAGGCTTTAAAATAGTTGTCCATTGCATCTACTTCCTACCAAATTTTTCCCTTGTGGTTCTGAAATTTATTTTCTTCACTGATTAGCCCAAGAAAGCTTAATAATATCTTTGATCCACAAGCCAATTTTATCAAATATTTAATAATTAGCTTTTGTGTGAGTAAATTTCTTCATCAAGTGAGTATGCTACAATTTTCCCATTGTAGTTATTCTGTGGCTTCATATTGATATGCTTGAGTCTTAATATTTAATAAAAAGGTGAGTTTAGAGGTTTAATGAGACTCCAATGGAATGAAATTTCTATCTAACACTGTAAGTTACCTTCTATTATAGTATAAAGAATTCAAAGCACTCTGTTCCAACAGTCCTCTCATTGAGGTTTCCCCACTAAAGACACATTGACAGACAGAGGCAGATCCAAACATATCCCAAATGCTGTTTGTCGGGTTAATATAGAAGACTGGTCATCCCTTATCATGATATCAACTGCCAAGAAATCAGAAATACTGTGATAAAGCAGGCAGAATACATGCTCAGTAAGGCTCAGAAAAAAATGCATTAAGTGTTCTTAAATAATGTACTTTTTAAAATGGATTGGAGTAAATATCAGTGGAAAATCCTAGGATTCAAAATTACTCACAACAATAGTTTATATTTGGAGCCATATTTGGATGAAGAATTTCAGTAAGAGAGCATAAGGAGTCACAATTTTTCCTGGATGACTGACATTGTGACTTACTTCTAGTGTCTCTATTACCATATGACAATCTCTGTAGGTTTTACAGATCCAAGAGTTACCCCAGATGGAATCAGGGAGCCATACCCTAGTGAACAAAAACTTGAATAAGGCTACCAAGAGAAAAAGTCTTAGCCTTCTGAAACATTTCAATTGTCTTCCAAGTGAAGGATATCTATACCAACAATCATATTTACTCTGCTTTCCCAGGCAGAGTAAAGTAATATAAATGGTATAAAATGGTATAAAGTAGAAAAATGTATAAGTTGATCAAGTAACAAAAAGGGAATTCTTGATATACCAAACAATATACATAAGGGCTCACTGGATTCAACACCAAACAAAGCTCATTATCAACCTTCTATCTCACTAACTTACAGGTGTTGGCTCTCTGCCTAAACTCCTGCATGAAGAGCAGATAAGCTTTAAGCACAGTAACCAACTAAGCATCCAAGCACCTTTTTACCTTACTGAGAAATACTGAAGAACAATTTAGGACATTTATTAAGGTATCTACTCCATCATCAATCTTTATTTCTCTTTATAAATCTATGGATGAACCAAAATATTCATAAATTCCCATGCTATTAATTTTCCTGAGAACTTTTATCAAAATAACAACATTGTAATTAAAAGAAGCAGAAATTATCAATGCTGTTGTTAGGTGCCATGGATTTAGTATCCGACTCATAGTGACCCTATGTACAATAGGTAAACCAGTATTGTTAGTGCTTCTCTACTATTCATAGAGTTTTCAATGGCTGGTTGTTTGGCGGCGAGTGGATTACCAGGTCCTTCTCCCAAGATTACAGCACTTGGGGTTCCCAGGCAGTCTCCCATCCAAGTACTAACCAGGCCCCATCCTCCTTAGCTTCTGGTATAGAATGCCATAGTGGTGTAACTGCAGGCTAGTTATCAATAGTAGGACACATTCTCCTCTTAAATTATCTGACCAGAATATGCTTCAATATCCTTCCTTCTGAAGTTTTCTGTAAATACCTTAATAACATATGTTTTAACAATTGGGTAAAAACTTTTCTATTGTTACAGATATAAAAATAAATATTCTTCTATGCCTTGATAATAATGTAGAGGACTGTATCTCAAGATCTAGCTCCCTTAATTCAGAGTCCCTTATAAAGTTAGCTCACTTGTTTTTTTATAGTGGAAAGAAATTTTCAGGACTAATGGTGTCAAAATCACGCTAATTTTCTTCTTTCATCATCACAATTATCAACATTATTTTTCTAATTGCAACAAGAATAGATAAATGGGACCACATCAAATTAAGAAGCTTCTGTACAGCAAAAGAAACAATTAACAGAGTCAAGGAAACCTCCACAGAATGGGAAAAAATCTTCGCATTTTATACATCTGACAAAGGTCTAATTACTAGAATTTATAAGGAACTCAAGAAAAAAAAACCCCAAAAACCAAACAACCCAATA
>VMDO01018424.1:0-42233 GCA_007922755.1 Pedetes capensis
TTGCAAGATGAAGTAAAAAGGCAATTTATAATATACTACAGGCAGGATGCCCAACATCAGGCACCCTGTAATGCACTTATGACATCAATCTCAACATAACCATCTCAGCTGCGTGTGGTGGCTCATGCCTGTAATCCCAGTGACTCAAGAGGCAGAGGCAGGAGGATTGCAGGTTAGAGGCAGGAGGCAGTCTGCATAATTTAGCAAAATCCTGTCTTGATTTAAGAAAAAAAGTGGGGGGGGGGGGTAGGAGTGTCGCTCAGTAGCAGAGAGCTTGCATAGTATGTGTGAGGCCCTGGGTTCAGTCTCCCACTATAGCCAAAAAAATTAAAATGTTAATCATCTCTCTCTTCCCACTCAATTCACAATCCTCCTGCTTCAGCCTCCCAAATTGCTGGGATTACACGCACGCCACAGATCCCAGCCAGCTTTAGTATTTTTAAAGCTCCAATTCCAATGTATAGATAAAATTTAGAACCATAAAACAATACAGTGCCAGATTAGCAATCCCTAACATTACTTGATTTTCATGTAGCTCTTCTTTTTTTTTTTTTTTTTTTACATCTTTGAACAAATAGTAGGCAGAACATTGGCCCCATCATTATACCAGACAGCATCCTAGACTTGGAACTTTCAATTAACTATTTTGTAGGGTTTCTAATCAGAAGAAAAGACAATAAGATGAACTATATACCACCAAGATTTTAGTTTCTTCATGTTTTCTAGTAGACTGTCTACAGTTTATATTAACCTTAAAATCTCCAAAATACTCTTTCTTTTAACTTCTGAGACGACAATGTATTAATAAATGCTCCATTGGCCTCATTTAAAGAAAAATGTTTCTTTCACATTCCACAAGGAGAATTTTACCCAAACGAGGCCACAAATATAAAAGGCAGAACATGCTTGATAAGAGAACCAAACTGAGCTCATAACACAACAGAATTCCAATAAGTCAGCAATTTTTTTCTACCAAAACAATGTTAAAACTTCAACAACCACAATAAGATTTCATTGAAGTGAACTAAAGTAATAAAACTCTAGGCCGAATCTATACAAATAACTTTGAATGCACAATCATCTTCTTGGAGTATGAATCTATCCAC
The DNA here is from genome assembly GCA_007922755.1 of Pedetes capensis. Classification (NCBI taxonomy): domain Eukaryota; kingdom Metazoa; phylum Chordata; class Mammalia; order Rodentia; family Pedetidae; genus Pedetes; species Pedetes capensis. Next base: position 1,107 of record VMDO01018424.1, read on the forward strand.
AGCCGCTTTACATCAAAACCACATCACTAAGATTTAGTTTATATTAGAGATACCCTTCTCACCCTCCAGCCCTATCCGCCACCACCACCACCCCCAAAAAAAACCAAAGAAATGAGAAAAGGAATTCACAAAGAAGCTTCTATAGCCTGGGGCATAGAGAAAGATCTGCCAAAAATTAAGCTTGAAAACTTACTTTTCAGAAGGCTGATGGCTTTGCTAAGGTTCCCTCTCCCTCCTCTTTTTCCTTTCTGTTCATGCAATGTTCCTGAGATTTCAATATAGATACACATGCACCATTAAATAGCAGCTAATAGAGGGCCAGCTTCCATTTACATGAGCCCTGGCACCTAGGAGTCCGTGCTTAAGATCCTGTTGGGAATCATCTCAAAACTTAATTTCCACAGAGGACGTAAAAGTGCTGTTTAATAAGCACTTGTAGGCCAGTAGCATTAATTCCATTTCCAAACTTTTATGTTAATGTAAGGATAAATGGGAAACCAACTTAGAAAGTTCTACTTATGTGTTTGTTTGCCAAATGAGCAATATTGACTGCCCTGTCTCTGTCCAGTTACCACTAGAATCCAGGGTCTTGACCTCTACCAGATATATTTCAAATGGAGATCTTGCAAGCATATTTGATGCTATGTCTAATATTCTGGTTTACAGGAGTTGTTCCTATGGATCCTTCAAGTATTTTTTTTTTACCATGTTTTCTCTGCTGACATGTCTCCTGAACCTCAGGTTGGGGGGGCTTTGTTTCTCACCTTTGGTCTTGTCTACAGTCATGAAAGGTCAGTGTCTTCCAGGTTGAAAAATCCAAACCTCAGATCCTACTGTTTGTTTCTGTCTGTTTCTGCTTCCTTCTCTCTCCAGTTGGTCTCTGGATGGGTTTTTGTGGTTGTTTCGTTTCGTTATCAAATCAGCTTTCCTCCCACATGTAGCTTTGGTTCATTTGTCTCCCTAGCACCCACCCTCTCCATCTCAACACCCACCAATAGACTTTCTTTTACTTATACTGCATGTAAGTAGTGAACAATATAAGCAAAGAAATGGCTCAAACTTTTAAAGAATAGCTGTGATCTGAGTCCCTACATGTGTTGACCATGCTGCTCAATAAAATCAACAGTACATATTATTTAAAGGGGGATTGGCTAACAAATAATTGGGGAGGATCTACAACATTTTCTCTTTCTTTCTACAAAAGAAATCCATGTTCTTTGCAGAAAAATCTAAACCATTTTAAAGTACTTTCTAAACTAGGGCTTACTCATAGATATAATGTTAAGTAAATAATGCAGGATACAAATTCTATTGTTTACATGCTGACAATTACGTGAAAAAAATGGTAATAGGAAATCCACCAAATTTAATAGTAAACTGTTGTTGTTGTTGTTGTTAGGTGCCATCGAGTCGGTATCGGACTCATAGTGACCCTGTGTACAACAGGTGAAACACTATTGTCTGTGCTTCTCTGCTGTTCATAGGGTTTTCAATGGCAGATTGATTTTTTGGGAGGGGGTTGCCAGGTCCTTCTCCCAAGCCTACAGTATCTGGTGTTCCCTGGTGGTCTCCCATCCAAATACTAACCAGGCCCGACCCTGCTTAGCTTCCGAGATCTGACGGGATCGGATGCCACAGGGCTATGGTTGCAGGCTAGTAAACTGTAGGAGGAAAATTATAGAGATGTTATTCCTTTTTCCTACTCTTTCTATAATTTCCACTTTTTATCCTGTGTATATTTATTACTTCTGTAATTATAAAGTAATAAATAAATTTTTCCCCAAAAGGCTTATTTAGCAAGATGCTATGTTTAAAATGTTCTCTTGCACTTGTGCCAAGCCTATTCTCTACCAGCCAACCTGGTGGAGAATATGCCACTGCTTTGTACCAGAGCTCCAAGGTGCTGAGATGCTCCAAGCAAAGAGGAGATGCCGGCTAATTCCAATCCCACTCCTGTCCCCACCCCAGTATCTCTGTCCACCCCTTACCACCTTCCCCATGGGGAAAGTTAAAATACCTCACATACTTTTTGTATTATCATCTCAGTTTCACCAATCTTTCATTAGCTCCACGCAAACAGACATATGGTATACAACTTTAACCAAGTAAATTTCATATAATCCTTAATCCACTGTACCCCATGGATGATCAATTATTGCAGCAACATCAGCTTTGTTGTGAGTGTCACTATATCTGGTCTGTCACCCACACTCTCATGTGCACTCTAGAATATTCCTTGTGGACTGAGCACGACCGTCATCTTCTAGATGCTTTGGGAATTCACCTGAGGTACTGGCACTCTGGCTTCACAGTGCTCAAGCAGGAATTTAATTTTTAAATGGAAATTTCAATTTCCAAGGAAAACCACAGGGTTTGTTTCTCACAGGTTAAACATCTGAAAGGAGTTGGCTAGACAGTGATTGTAAGTCATTCACTGCCTTGCTGATTCAGTGCTAGTTTATCCATCTTTGTTTGCAGTTGGGATTCAAATATTGCAGCCCAGGCTCACCCTCCCACTGCATTCCCTATGGGTTGTCCACATGTTCCTGCCAGATGTTTACTCCCTTCTTCCTTGGCACAGCAGTTCTGCTGCCCATGGTCAAACTTTGTTGTTGTTTTTGTTGTTGTTGTTGTTGTTGTTGTTAGGTGCCATCAAGTTAGGTCTGACTCATAGCGATTGTATGTGCAACAGAACAAAACACTCCCAGACATCGTGCCAGGCACACAATCTTTTTTATGTTTAAGTCCATGGATGCAGTCACTGTGACAATCTATCCAGTTGATCCATCCTTTTTTTTTTTTTTTTTTTTTTTTTTTTTTTTTTTTTTTTTTTTTTTTTTTTTTTTTTTTTTTGCTGACCCACTATTTTCCCAGGCATGATGTCCTTCTCCAGGGATTGGTCTCACCTGACAACATGTCCAAAATACGTAAGACGCAGTCTAGCCCTCTTGCTTCCAAGGAGCACTCTGGTTGCACTTCTTCTAAGACAGATCTGTTGATTCTTCTGGCAGTCCATGGTATATTCAATATTCATTTCCAGCACCATAATTCAAAAGTCTCAATTCTTCTCTTGTCTCCATTATTCATTATCCAGCTTTCAAAAGCATATGAGGTCACTGGAAATACCATGTCCACCTTCATCTTGAGTCATGGTCATGAGTCAGGTCCACCTTCATCTTCAATGTGACATCTTTCCAACACTCTGAAGAGGTCTTTTCCAACAGCTTTTCCCAATGGAATTCGTCTTTTAATTTCTTGACAGCTGCTTCCATGTGTGTTCACTGTTCACTGCTGAGCAAAGCAAAGCAAAATCTTTGACAATCTCAATCTTTTCTCCATTTATCATGAACTTGCTTACTGACTCAGTTGTAAGAATTTTCATTTTCTTGATGGTGAAGTGCAATCTATAGTAAAAGCTGTGTTCTTTGATCTTCATCAGTAAACATTTAAAATCCTCTTCACTTTCAGCAAGCAAAGTTGTGTCATCTGCATAACACAGGTTGTTAATGAGTCTTCCTCCAATCTTGATGCCACGTTCTTCTTGATAAAGTCCAGCTTCTCAGATTATTTGCTCAGTAAAGAGACTGAAGAGGTAAGGTGAAAGGATACACCCCTGACACACACCTTTCTTGACTTTAAACCAGGCAGTGTTTCCTTGTTCTGTCTGAACAACTACCTTGTGTTCCATGTACAGATACCTCACAAGTACAATTAAATGCTCTGGTATTCCCATTCTTCACAATGTTATCCATAAACTTTTGTGATCCACACAGTCAAATGCCATTGCATAGTTAATAAAATATAGATAGACATCTTTCTGGTATTCTCTGCTTTCAGCCAATATCTATCTGATGTCAGCAATGATGTTTCTGGTTCCACACCCCCTTCTGAATCCAACTTGATTTTTCAGTAGTTCCCTGTCAGTGTACTTCTCCAGCTGCTTTTGAATGATCTTTAGCAAAATTTTACTTGTGTGAGATATTAATGATATCATTTAATAATTTCCACATTCATTTGGCTTGTCTTTGTTGGGAATAGGCACAAATATGGCTCTCTTCCAGTCAGTTGGCCAGGAAGCTGTTTCCAAATCTCTTGGCATAAACAAGTGAGCACCTCCAGTGCTCCATCTGGCTGTTGAAACATCTCTATTTATATTCCATCAATTCCTGGAGCCTTGTGTTTTGCCAGTTCATTCAAGGCAGCTTCCACTTCTTCCTTCAATACCAGTGGTTCCTGATCACAGGCAACCTCTTGAAATAGTTGATAATCCACAAATTCTTTTTGTGTAATGACTCTGCTTATCCCTTCCATCTTCTTTTGATGTTTCCTATGACGTTTGGTATTTTCCCTGTAGCATACTTCACTATTACCACTCAAGGCTTATATTTTTTCTTCAATTTTTTAAGCTTGAGAAAAACAGTGTGCTCTTCCCTTTTGGTTTTCTGTCTCTAGGTCTTTGCACATGTCATTATAATATTTGATTTTGTCTTCTCCACCTGCCCTTTGAAATCTTCTATTTAGTTCTTTAACTTTATCATGTCTTCATTTTACTTCAAGGGCTCATCATTCAAGGGCAAGTTTCAGAGGAGTCTCTTTTGACAGTAACTTGGTCTTTTTTTCCCCCTATCTTTTTAATAACCTTTTGTTCTCCTCATGAGTGATGTCTTTGATGTCATGCTACAAGTTGTCCTGTCTTCAATCATTTGTGTCTCCTACATTAAACTTGTTCTTGTAGTGGTTTCTGAACTCAAACGGGATATACTCAAGGTCATACCATGGCTCTCATACATTTGTTTCAATTTTCTTCAGTTTCAGTTTGAACTTGCATAAGAGTACTTGACAGTCTGATCCACAATCAGCACCTGGTCTTTTTCTGACTTTCTGTCACCAAAGCCATATTTTCCAACTACTCAGCCATCTTATTTGTTTCCAACTTGTGCATTCAGGCATCCTGAGTGTAGGTTCAATTTTAGACAGTAGGAGCTGGTAAAAATCTCCCTTTCTTCATTTGTGGCCTTAGTGGTGGGTATATAAATCTGAATAATAGGCATATTAACTGGCCTTCATTGTGGGTGTAAGGAGATTATTCTATCACTGACAGCATTGTACTTCAGGTCAGATCTGGAGATGTCTTTTTTGATGGTGAATGCAACCCCATTTCTCTTTAATCAGTCATTCCCAGCATAGTAGACTATATGATTCTCTGATACAAATTGGCCAATATCAGTCCATTTTAGCTCATTGATGCCTAGAATGTTGATGTTTATAAGCTCCATTTCACTTCTGATGATTTCTAATTTTCCTAGACTCCATACTATATATATTCCACATTCTAGTTGTTAATTAATGTTTAATGTTTACAGTTGTTCCTTCTCATTTTCATTCATGCCACATCAGCAAATGGAGATCCCTGTAGCTTTACTCCATTCTCATCATTAAGGTGGACTCTACTTTGAGGAGGCAACCCTTACCCAGTTGTTTTTTTGAATGTCTTACAATCTGGTGAGTGCTCATTTTCTAGTACTGTATCTGACAGTGTTTCCCTTCTATTCATAATGTTTCAACGTCTAATTTTTTTTTTTTCAGGAGTGAGCTGCCAGGGCCTTCTCCCTAGTTTGTCTTAGTCTGGACTCAGCTGAAACTTGTCCACCATGGGTGACCCTGCTGGTATCTGTAAAACTAGGGGCATAGCTTTCAGCATCATAGCAACACTCAAGCCCCCACTGTATGGCAAACTGACAGACAAATGAGGGATGATCAATCTTAGCTCTACTAAAAAGTTTTGATCCCATTTCTTAATTACACTTAGTCCTGTGGACGTGAGCCAAACGGACCCTTCTTTCCTTCCTGTCTTCAGCATTGGCCCATGTCATTTCATCTCCCCTCTTCTCTTCCACTGACTCCCCAGGCAAGCTGTATAGACTGTGAAGGAATCCTGCCTTCAACCTGTGACAGCAATAGAATCATATCCCACTCCTTCAGATGATGAGTCTCCCCTTTGAGCAAAGCATCAGCCCTTCCAACATCCACAGACAGCAAGACTGTCACTCCCAGCTCAACATCAATGAAATCTTACTGTCAACTGCTAATGACAGTAGTTCTGGGACACTGGCCTGGATGAGCTCCCCAGCTATTGCCCACTGGAGACAGAATTCCTACAATTGGCAGTCATCTTTGGTATGTAAACTAAGGCTTGATGCTCTGAGGGGCCAATAAGAACCCCACAAGGGGCACTAACTCTGGCCTGCCCTGTCCAACATAACAAAATTAAATAAAAATAAGCATTCACTTTCTCAGGATCACTATTCACATCCCAGGATCACTAGACAAAGGTGACTGCTGGTTACTATTCTAGAGAGCACAGCTAGAGAACATGTCCATCATCCCAGAAAGTTCTACCAGAACAGCATAGATGCAGTTAATGAGACCAGGCATCACAATTCTGAATAATACAAATCAGCAAAGATTTACATTTCTATCCCACACATCTTATTAGCCATTCCCAAGAGACTAGACAGAATCCCAAAACATATAAAGTAACAGGAGTTTTGAGGTGGCCTCTGGAGACAGCCATTTCCCATTTCCATCTCTGGCTTCCCACCTGGCTGCTGCTCACTGCTTGCTGCTCCCTTCTCTGTCTCAGACGATTCCTTTAAAATCTATTAGAACTTCATTGTATAAAGTCAGTAATTCTTTTTTAAAACTTAAAAAAGTGTAAGCAAACAACAAAGCAAATGCTAGCACCACAAAGGCTCTTCCATGACCTTTTCATAAATCACTGGATTAAAGTCATATATGATGCTCTCTCTCCAGGCCTTGCTAATACTCCTTCAGACACATATGACATCACTGACAAAGCACTCAGAGGGTTACAGTGTCTATAAGCAAACGCTTCCTCCCCCCTCCTCCCTCCTTCTCCCTCCTTCTCCTCCTCCTCCCCCTCTTCTTCCTCCTCCTCCTCCTCCTCCTCCTCCTTCCTTCTCTTTTGTTGTACTTAGATGTTGAACCTAGGGCCTCACATGTACTTTGCAAGTGGTCATAGGTGCTCGACCACTGAGCTGCACCTCCAGCCTATTTTAAATGTTTTTATCTTGAGACAGGGTCTCACTAAGTTATGCACGCTGCCTCTGGCCTTGAATCTGAGATCCTCCTGCCTCCAACTCCTGAGTTGCTAGGATTAAAAGCGTGAGACACCATACCCAGTTCAAAAGTCTTCTTACCCAGCAAGTATACCAGTTGGAGAGTAGAGTGCATTTTTACAGCCTTAAGTTAAAATAATCTTACTATTTAATACTTTTAACAGCCCATCCTCCTCTTCCCCCGGCAATTTGTCTTGGTAAATGTTCTTCAAAGCTAGCATTCCTGTGAGCATGAGGCAATTTGCAGATGAGACATCCGGTATGTGTGAGTAACAGCTATGCTCCTGGCTTCGGCAGCTCACAGTAATCATCTATGCAGAGGTGTCTGCTTCCCTTTCTTCTTCCTCTTCCTCCCTTCTGGAAGTAAATCATTACTCTTACCTTATATAGCACCAAGAGTTGTTGTTAGGTGCCGTCCAGTCATGTTCAACTCATAGCAACTCTCATAGGGTTTTTAATGGCTGATTATTTCAGGATTGTTTTGGCAGTAGGCTGTCCCATCCTTCTCCCATTCTTTGCGGTGCTGGGAATTGAACCCAGGTCCTCAGAGAGAGCAGAGCAGCACTCTACCAACTGTACTACACCCCAGCCCAGCACTAGGAGTAGAGGCATGCACATTGCTCAGTGCATGTGTAAGTTTCTGTTCTAATTTCAGCAGCACCTCCGGCCAGGAGATCCAGCAAACCACCTCTGGCTTGGGTCCAAGCTCTGAGAAATGCAGTCAACTGACACTGAGGGTGCTTCCTCCTCTCCTGTTCCATGCTGCAGGATTTCCCAACTGCTGTAACTGCTGTCATGTGTCTGAGAAACACACAGACCACACTGCCCCAGACTCCAGTGATCCTCTGCATGAGTTGGCTCAAGGGGCCTCCGCAAGTCAACCACCTTCACTATTCAGCTCACCTTGACCTCACGCCAGCCTGGGTGTCCAAGCACCACCACTACCTCCTCTGCCCTGCAGTCCCTACGATTGCTCTGCCCACATGTGCTTTCCAGGTATGTGAGAGGCCTCAGCCTCACCACACCTGAGAAGCCACCTGGGAAGGTTTGTGTACTTCTTCATCCCATGGAACAGCCCTGGAGGTCTTCACAGACCATCTAGGGGGCCCGACTAAGCATCTGCTGGTAGCCTAGCCCATGTCCTTTACCCTCTAACAGCATCATTACACCCTGTTCACCTCTAAATAATTCAAGCGCAAAGTCTGGGGCCCAAGCTAGACCCGAAGAAATAGAGAATAGATGAGGAGGAGACATAGGAAGCAGCCCTCAGGGAGTGATCAGCTAGGACACTGTGAGCAGATAGAACTCCCAGGTCCATGTGCAGAATTACTTCTACCCTGCCCAAGGAGCTCCTGTGAAAGGCACCCACGTGAGACCCACACCCCACAACAGCATCTGGTCTTCTCCTAAAGCCAGGGGTTAGATCACAAAGACTCAGTTCCATGGGGACAGACTGGGTGATGGGAAGCTTGGGGACTCTAGGGCCAGGCAAATTGATATTCCAAGTCTCCATTCCACTGCTTCTTCTCTATCAGGGGCTCAGCTGCTCCCTTGAAACAAGCTGGTAGTACCTATTTCACCAGAGCAACAAGGTAACTATGACAACTACCAAGCCAACATTTGACAAAGTAAAACTGCTCAGGAAAAGCTTTGATTAGTTTGTTCGGATATTAGATTGTAAAATCAGCCCAACCCCTGAAGTCCCATTATTATGACTAATGCTATAAAGAAAATTTACCCAGGTAGGTTTCAAGTAGTTAACAAGATTCCCAGAAAGGAAAATTTTATATTAAAATGCATTTTCTTCTTTTCCACTATATACTGGGTCTGTGATAGCTCTACAACTACAGGGAAAGCAATATTTTGGAACATACCCAAATCTAGGCTCTCCTGATCTTGTTCATTCAGCTGAATCCCCAGGCTTTTGACACACTGAAAAAGATAAAGTCAGGTGAAGCTTGTTTGTTTTTTTTGTTATTGTTTTGTTTGCTTTTATTACATCTTTGCTATACTTATGTTTATTTATTTATTTTTGTGAACTGAAAAATCAATATTGGAAAACATTAATAAAAACAAGTTACATGTATTATATCATATAATCAGAAAACAAGCCTCATTTATACTTAACATCTTTTAAGAGCTAAAAACCAGCTGAAACACACCTGAAAGCTGTCCACTGGTAAAAGACATTATGGGCAAACATGTTTAGACATCAAACTTTAAGTACAAATTTGTTTTTAAAAATACATTCAATCATCTTGTGTTTACAATAATTCAGAAAGATAGCTAGATCTGGTCATAAAAATACAGAGATTAAGAATCTGATAAAAGAAACTGGACTTCAAATTATTCTAAAAGGACTTGGGGTACATCCTTGCTTGTTTGTGGGTTTTGTTCTACTTTTATGACTACTAGATCTTAGTTTCTATTCTAACTCTGGACAAGTGTGCAAAGAAAGCGAGGCAGGACATCATTACCTTTCCATCCTCCTTTTCAGGTGGTGATCTGCCAGACACCAAGTTCTTTATCTCTGCCAAAGGAATAATTCTCATCAGGATCTGCTAATTGGAGCTTTTGTTTGAGAGAGGGAGGGAAGGAGGGAGAGAGAAAAAAAGTGGGGAGAGGGATGGGGAGGTAGAATAGAGTAGGGAAGAGGAGAGGAGAGAAGAGAAAGAGAGAAAAGAGGAAAGGAAGAAAGAAAAAGAAAGAAAAGAAAAGAGGAAGAAAAAAAGAGATTTGATGTCGAGTATAAATGAGTTGCCCTGGATTGTCTGCACCAGCCTAGCTAGGTTTTTAGATTAGCCTTCTTAAAAATTGACTCAGTGTAGAGTACCCGATCATGTGACTACCCATTCTCTGATATTATTTATGTGGACCAAGATATAAAAAAGCCTAAGAGCTCTCACAGGAAATCCTGGGGGTGGGGGGAGGTGGAAAGAAGGATCATTAAATAAATAAATGCCCTTGATTCCAAAGGAAGGCTGCTCACTATCAAAGGCTCTTCAAAAGCATAGATTGTGAGGACGTGACTCATACCCACCTGAGGAAATCCCACACATCTACTTCCTCAAATACCATGAATTTCACTGTTTCAAAAGAGTGTAATTCATTCTAGAAGAGGTTTAGCTTCTCCTTGTGCAATGCTAAAAGTAGAGCACACCAACATAGCCCTCAGCTCTGACATCAGCCAGCCAGCTGAGTGGTGACCAGCCCCAGGTGTCACCTCTCAATAAAGATTTTCCTGGAAATAATGATCAGAATGTTCTGGGATGAATAGAAAGTCCATGTAAGGGGGCATTTTTTTCCTGTGGCTTGACTGATTGGTTCTCCTTCCAAGTATTCAGTGTCCTGAAAACAAGAGCCACTACTGTCAACCACCAGGAGCAAGTTTGAGCCTGAGGAAAATAAGTGTTGACAGGGACAGGTGGCTGAAAATCTTTCACCCAAATTTATATGAATGTACAAGGCTGTGAGGACCCAAGGTCTTCTCTGGAATCTCAGCTTCCCAGTCCCCATCGCCTTACTGGATGTTGAGCCTGGGGACTTTTCCCAGCAAATGCATTAACACATTCCTTATTCTACTTTGCCACTCCTCTTAATATCAGTTAACTAATGCCTTACACCTCCAAGTGGATTTAGTCAAGCTCTTCTTACTGCCAGGGGTTTTCATCCATGTTATTGTTTAGAAAAAAGTATAAGGAGGGCTTGGGAGGTAGCTCAGTGGTGAGTGTTTGCCTTATATGCACAAGACCCTGGGTTCAATCCTTAGCACTGAAAGAAAAAGAAAGAAAGAAAGAAAGAAAGAGAGAGAGAGAAAGAGGAAAGAAAGAAAGAAAAAAGAAGGAATAAAGGAAAGTATAAGGACTCTAGTTATATGGTTCTCCATAACAAATCATAATAAGGATGACAAATTACAAAGATGGAGGAACAAATAATAAGGTAAAGACAGAGCAGAGAAGCCACAATACTACTTGTTATGTGTTTTTAAAAATCTTCTTAACAATAATGTTGACTTTATTTTACATCCAGCAAGTAACACTACATTTGCACTCCACAATAGTATATTACTATTGAATTATAAGTCATACTAGAGTCTGTGACTTAAAAAATTAAAAATAGCCAGATGCCATGGTACACACCTATAATCCAAGATATTCCCAGTGACTCAGGAGACTGAGGCAGGAGGATTGTGAGTTTGAGGCCAGAGGTAGCCTGTGCAACTAAGTAAGACCGTGTCTCAAAACAAATAAATAAAAAAGATAGGGGTATCGCTCTGTAGTAGAGCACTTGCCTAGCATGCAGGAGGCCCTGGGTTCAACCATCGAGCACTACAAAATAAACAAAAAAACCCCAAACATCTCAATTTTGTTTGGTCATGTAAACTTTTCAACAATGAGCACAAGGCTATGGCTGACAGCCAGAGCAGTTTGTGTTCCCTGCATTCCTGCCTGCTTTTGAATGCACATCCTATACATGGCCTGCAGGGGGCAGCAGAGTAATATTTATACAAATGATAGTGCCAGGGTCGTGAATGTCAAAAGGGTACAGCTTCGCCAGAGCTTCCTTTCAAGTGCCAGAGTCCAAAATACAAGTTTAAATTTTCTCATCCCAATTAATAAATGGAAAAAACTGATGTGAAGCATCTACTATGGGTTTTTTCACATAATAGGTGCACGGCAGGGGTTTTGTTTTCTTTTGAAATTTATATATCCACAGTGTTAAAAATTGGAATAACTGGAAAAGATAACCCCAACGTGTTTTTAAAAAGAGAAGGAAAAGGAGGAGGAGGAGGAGGGGAACCAGAACCAAAGTTTCAACAGAAATATCTGCATTAGGCATCACATTATTTTGTTTTGCCCATTACAGGTTACTCTTTTCAAGCTATCTCAGACCATAAGCTCATCATACTGCATTTATAAAGAATTCTGTACACATAGCATTTATTCAGAAGAACAGTGCACATTTTATTCCTGACTGTTAGTGAAAGAGAGGATGTGATCGGTAACCCAGTTCACAATATCAAAGGACATGTTCACACCTGATAGTTCAGTTCCAGCTTCCTTCTCCTCCCCCAACCCCACCCCAAAAGGCTGCCAAGCTGATCTTTGCCCATTACCATGCCTATATTTTCCCTTATAGTCTGTTGCAACTTTTTTTTCATTTTAAAACAAATACTACAAATTATATTAAAATAAATTTTCATTAAAAATTATACTTCATTTTAAAAACAACTCTCAAATTTTTAAGACCTTTATCCTAAAACTATTTTAAAAAATTCGTGAAAATGTGCAGATTCAGAATAACAATATATCTTTAATTAATTTAGGACTAAACAGAACTATATCTTGGACCTTTTAAAGAATTTGGCACTCATTCTACCGGAGTTTAATTAAATTGCTCCAGGAGGGTTTCTGCTAAATTAGTAGGATCCTTTTACACTAACTCACTGTACCACCTTGTACACTGCAATTAAACCACTCATTGCTATAGCAACCTCCAGCAGATAATGGTATCAGTAACTCTAGCTATTCTGTTGTAAAGGCCTATTAATCTCATCTTCAAGGCCCACCCACAAGGAAGGATTACCTCTCTAAATCAGACTTACCAAACCTGATAAACATGTTTTTTTAATTGCCACACTATAATTCAATAAGAGATAATCTCTAATACTTACGTTTGCTGTCACACAGCACCAGAAAACATAGGGTTTTTAAAACAGGGTTAAGTAGCTGTGACATTACTACCAATGTCTCATTAAGAAACAGATTTGCCTTTAAAAGATCTCAACTCCAAGTGCAAGTTCTACCATCTCCTTGTGCAAAATGGGACTGGAATCTAGCCTTAAGCAAAGAAAAAGCTTACACTAAAACTACAGGATGCTTTGTATTCTCATTTAATTGTCCTTTGGCTGTGCCATCCAACCTCTCCCCCAGGAGGAAGGGCAAGAAGAAGCCTAATCAGAGCCAGGCAGACCACCAATGCTGCTGCCTCATCTACCCTCAGGTCCACTGTCCACACCAAGTCCACACCTGGCTTAGATCTGCAGGACAACACCAAGAGTACAGCTAGGGACAAGGGTCATGCTCTGTTTGCCCTGCCTGCCCCACAAAAGCAAACTGAAGGTGTGTTCAGCTGCCCCATGTATCCCTCTGCCAATATCCAGGAAGTAGTTCAGAATCTTTGAATGAATCCTTTTCTCCCAATAGGCTGTGAATTCTGGGAAGGCTGGGAACAAACTGATCTTGGACTAACACCTGCATTCTCTGCTTAGCACATACATGCTGAATAAATAAATGCCTGTCTCCTCCACCTACATCTGGCGGCCTGAAATATATACAGCTGACAAGATGTAGCAGTTTGTTCAGTAAGCTGTGAGTCAAGACAAAGAAAAGTATTTACCTTTTTGAATTACTGGTTCAAACATTTCCACCACTATCACTGTTTTATTACAACTCTGAACTGCCAGACTGATCAGACAGATGGGTGCTCTTGCCCTGGCTTCCCCTTACTCTTCCAGCTCTGCCAATCCTAACGGCACCCTTTCCCCTCCAGTTACACACTGATGTTTCACTACAATTTCACCTGCACAGAGTGCTACAGTGTCTTATCCCAGTGTGCATATCTAATTCACAGCTTCCAGAAAGTTAAAATGCCGAAGAGAGCAAACACTCCAATCCATATTTATAATAGAGACTATTATAAACGCTTGAACTTTTGCTTCAACATCCCAGCTATCTCTTTTTCCTAAAAGCAAGAATAGTAATGAGAACTTAGATTTTCTCTGCCCAATATAAACATAGAGTGGGGGAAACAACGAGGCACTTATCCACAGAAATATCAAAATGAGCCTTGCTCATCCAAGGGCCCCCACATTCCAGTCGACTCAACAAGCCCAATCCATCCACATTGAACTATAGCCAAGGAGAAGATACCAAAACAAGAGAAGAAATTTTAGCCTTCAATCAACTCCAAAATGTGCTCTTTGAGAGTATTATCTTTATATTTATAATCTGCAAGATTTCAAAAAAAAATAAGGCCCCTTTTTGACACAGTTTTTTTTAAGTTACTTTCAATAGCTTTTCTGAGTCACACAAAATAATTATTTAAGAAAACTTGGAAAGGACTAAGAAAAAATATCAATATAACCACCCTTAGAGTTTTTTCCAAAATTTAATATATAAATGATATGTATATTTACATCCACTTTAAGTTGTGATTCATATACCATACAATTCACCCATTTAACTCATATAATTCAATTGGCTTGAGTATATTCAGAGGTATATAACTGTCACCACTATCAATTTTTAAACATCTTCATTACTCCAACAAGAAACCCCATATTCATTAGCAATCTCCCCCCAAATATCTTCAACTGCCCCAACTCACTTCCAACAGCCCAGCCAGCCCTCAACAGGCAGTAGTCTAATTTCTATTTCAGTGGATTTGTCTATGCAGGATATTTCATACAAGTGGAATCACAGTATATGGCCTTTCATATAGTATAATGTTTTCAAGTTCAATTCACATGATAGTAATGAAGAATGAAGTACTGATGTAGTACTATCAAATATATTTCATTATATTTCTCCATACACACACACACACCAAACTTTGTTTATTCATTCCTCAGCTGATAAGACATTTTCATCCTTTATGACCAATGCTGTTATGAACATCCATGAACAAGTTTTTGGGTAGATATACATTTTCATTTCTCGAGTATATATGTAGTAGTGTACTTCTATGTTGAATATATTTTTATATGGATTTTTACACCTCCTATCACCCTCCACTTCCAAAATATCAAGGGTAAAGAATTCAGTCATGAGAACAAAACATACCCTCAGCCCAAAATTTTGGCCGAAATTAGCAATTGAACAGTAGCTCTAAGCAATTATATTTCAAAATGAAGTCAAAACATAATTTCCATAATTTAATCAATTGCTTGAATAAGATGAGGCAAGTCATTCTTCAAAGATATAAACAAAATTCAAGTTTGTGTTAGGATACTTTTATGTCCCTGAAACTTCAAACTTAGACTCTACTCCAAGTCAGGAAAGGAATTAACATTTTAGCTACATTTTCAACCTCATGGAATCCTCAGCTGAATTTAATACTCTTCTCTTCTCCCCAGACTGCTAATTTGACCTAGCTGGAAGAAACACTCTACATCAGGTGTGAAACAAATTTGTTGCCTCCAGGTAAGCACTGAGTAACTTCTGAGCTGAGAACTCACATAAGGTGGTTCAACCAGATGGTCTCTAAAGTTCTTTCCAGCTCAAACCATTATCCTTTAATTCTATGATAAACTGGTAGGTAAGGAGCAGAGTTTTCATATATATGTGAGAAAATGCTAATTGTTATAATAATATACAAAATGAGCATCACATCTGCTTCGTATCCTATCTTTATCCTTGGTCCTTTAACAATGAAAGTTGTTCTTTTTAAAGAACAAAAGGACAGGCAAGGTCAGTCTTTAAAGAAAATTCAGAAGAGGCTAATCTGCTCTGTAAAATGAAAGAAATAACTACAAATCACTTCCAGGAACTGAGAGTTACATTGTGCATTTTTTTAAACTTTTTAAAATTTGTTGTACTTGACCCATAATTGTACACGTGGCACTGAGGAGTACATTGTGATAATTTGATACATGTGTCCAGTGTGTAATGATCAGGTCAGGATATGTAGCATTTCCATCATTTCTTTGTTTTCAGAGTCTATAAATTCTTCTTCTAGTTCTTTGTAAAATATGTGTTGTCATAAACTATCATCACCCTGCTGTGCTGTGGAATATGAGAACTTATTTCTCCTATGCAACTATATGTTGGTCCCATTATCCAGCCTCCCTCCAGAACCTTCCTCCCCTTCTCAGCCTTTACCTATTCCTCTCTTCTTCTGAGATCAACTCTTTTTTGCGGTACTGCAAGTGATGGACCACTGAGCTGCACCAGCAGCCTTTTTTTTTTTTTTTTACTTTTTGAGACAGGGTCTCACTAAATCACACAGACTGTCTCTGGTCTCAAACTTGCAAGCCTTCTGCCTCCACCTCCTGAGTCACTGGGATTACAGGCATGTGCCACCACCCTCAGCTGAGATCAACTTTTTAACTTCTACCTATGACTGAGAGCATGCGGCATTTATCTTTCTGTGCCTGACTTTTTAAACTGTGTTGAAAATGCCTAAAGCTTCTACTTCTAGGTGAATGATGCTCATCAAGGCATTGGACAGATATTCCACGCTAAGGTAGAATATAGTTGTGTCCCCAACTAAGCAGCCATCCTGCAGAAGAGCTTCCTAACCACTGGCCTTGATCCCCAACACCTCAGGTCCCAGGTGTCCTGACTTAAAGGACCTACATCTTGATAAAATGGCCGAGATAGTTCCAAAAAGCCCTGCGCTAGAGTATTTTAAATGAAGCAACTTGGAAAGGATAAAAGTCATCTTGTTTTCCCAATAATGTCTCATCACAGGAAATATTCAAATGAGAATCTGCCATGTAATTCCTCCTCCATCTCAAAAAGCAGAAGTACCACATGCCCATCTAAAGAATGTTCAAGGGAAAAACCTGCTCTCCTCTAGTCACTATGATGCAAATGGTTATGTCCTAGTATCAAAAATATATACCTTTACCATTATATTCACGATAGGCATGTTTTACATAACTTGCTCTCAGAATTGGACATCATGTAGTAAATGTCCACTATGTTAAATACTGGGCCAAGGTATTTTATCCATATTTTCTCATTTCCATCTTACTTAGGTTAGGTTAGGTCGTTAGGTGTCGTCAAGTTGGTATCCAACTCATAGCGACCCTATGTACAACAGGCGAAACACTATTGTCAGTGTTCCTCTGCTATTCAAAGGGTTTTCAATGGTGGATTGTTTTTTGGGAGTGGGTTGCCTGGTCCTTCTCCCAAGCCTGGTGTTCCCAGGCGGTTTCCCATCCAAGTACTAACCAGGCCTGATGCTGCTTAGCTTCCCAGATCTGACAGGATCTGATGCCACAGTGCTATGGCTATAGGCTCCATCTTACTAGGAAGCAAGTATTAAATGACATCCCTACTTTAACCTCCACCACCCCCCATTTTCCACCAAAGCAAACATGGCCAAGTAACTTGCATGATGCTGAAAAGTCAGTTCATGGCTGAGCTGAGGTTGTGAGAAGTCTGCTTGTTGCTGGCATCTGTCATCAAGACAAGTCTGTGCATGTGAGTCACAAATCTCTTGGTCCTAAGGACTTGAGGCAGATTACTACCTGAAACACCTCTCATCTCCAGGCAATCATTCTGATGTTTACACTTTTCCATCATGCAAATGCTGAGAAAACTCTAGACCAGTAGTGCAAACACTAGGCAGGTAGATCCTCTGTTATATGGCATGGTTGGGAGGATGCAGTGGGGTGGGTAAGAGGGTAACTGACTTCTAACTACCTAGGCAAGCTATGTCACTTCAGGCAAGTTATATAACCTCTGTGTGCTACCACTTCGCTATGACTAAAATGACAAAAGTTGATTCCCGCCTCCCTAAAATGTCCCTCATCACAACTGCTGGTGTATACTCTTTGTTGGCCTTACAGCTGCATGTCCAGGGCCTTGGAAGGGCCTGGCACAATGCAGGTCCTCACAAATTGAGGAAATGAATGACAGTAAATTCCTTGAGAGCAAGAGCTTTTCACTTCGCCCATTTTTGGTTACTATAGCTCAGCTGTTACAGTGCCGCTCTGCACTCTCTGAGGCCCTTGGTTCAATTCCCAGCACTGCAAAAATAGGAGAAGGACCTGGCAACACAATCCTGAAAAAATCTGTCATTGAAAACCCTATAAATAGCAGAGAAGCACTGACATAATGCCAGGCATGGCACAGTGTCAGGGAGAGTTTTGTTCTATTGTACATAGAGTTGCTATGAGTTAGACTCAACTGGAAAGCACCAAACAACAACTGTATCACCACTGCCTAGAACAGTTCCTGGTACAGAGTGAGTGCTCGATACATATTTACAGAATGGATAAGCTGAAGAGCCTGTAGCACTCCTGTCACCTGCCCAGACTGCATCTTGTGTTGGGATCCTTGGCCTCTCCTGCAATTTCATACAGGAACACAGCCAAGCCTGCAGACAGCTGTTGCCTCAACCCTGAAGGAAACAATTTTATCCTCTTGTGTGATCAGAACCTGTTCCAATCCCCACTTCCTACTTCCTTGTGGATGAATATGTGGAAGGTGATTTATAGGGAGAAGCCAATAAAGACACAGACCAGTGAAACAAAAATTGAAACAGCATATCACACAAATGGTTTCTTTTAACTACAAAAGAATAAAACAGGAACTGGCTTCCTCTAGTGGTAGATGATATGTATTGGTTCTCTACAGCCAGCTGGGAGGCATGGATGATCACACATATTCAAGGTGACTATGAATAGTTTCAAAAACACTTCCCCAGACCCTTTCCAGTGTGACTTTACTGTGCTATTGGATGCTGAGAACAAAGGTGACAGTGGAAAAAAGGAAATAACCCCAAAAAGGAGGGTCAGGAGAGATGAGAAACAGTTATTTTTCCAAAGTACCTTCCACTGACCACTTCCATGAGGTGTTGAGGACCAGGCAAAAGGGAGTCTTTGGCAATCAGTTAAGTTAGCACTCTGCTGTGTTAAACAAGGTTACACAAGTTTCCTGAATGTTTCTTGACTTACCAAAATCTATGAAACATTAAATGTATTCTGATCCCTAATGCGGGGCTTCATCTACAGTATTTTCTACTTATTCAGACAAAGCATCCTTATTTTTCAGAACATCTAGTACTGGTGTTCTATACAATGCTCTTTAGAAAATCCTAGGGCACAGATGTAAAATAAGGATAAGAAGACAAGGGAAAAAATGTAGTCAATTTTTATATTAATAAATACTAAGCTTCTTAATCTGAACATATTAAAATGAGATGACTTTTAGGCCATTTAAGTCATTCCAAATCACTTCCTATTATTCTGGGAGTGCAATTACAATCATAAAATTATGAAAACATAATTGGTTCATAGGAATAATAGGAATAGGTTCATAGGAATAACAAAATCATTTATCACATTCACAAAGACAGCAACATTAATTTCCAGGCTAAAGTCATTACAGTCTTTTAATCTGACAGTTACAGAGTCTCTTCCTCTACATACTGTCCCAGAAGGAACAGAAAAGCACAATATATTTAAGAATCTTCTAGTAGATCTCAAAGAGAAAGTTTAGCACTGAGAAGAAAAACAAAGAAGATGATTATACTCAAAATACTTTGTTCTTCCAGTAGAGTCCCGTAAGTTTGTGAATGAACAAAAACTAACTGAATATTTTCAACTTAGTTGAATACTGCCCTCTGCTGGAATGTGCACATAGTTTCTAACATTCCTTTGTTGTTGCTGTTGCTGCTGTTAGGTGCCATCAAGTCGGATCTGACTCATAGAGACCCTCATAGGGTTTTCAATGGCTGATCATTTCGGGATTGCCTTGGGAGTAGATTGCCATATCCTTCTCCCATTTTTTGTGGTGCTGGGAATCGAACTCGGGACCTCAGAGACTGCAGAGTGGTGCTCTACTGGTAGACAAATACAGAGGGTTGTCTAGAAGGTCTATAAAATATACACATTAATCACTGTATCTGGAGCTACAGGGCTTGGGTATCTGTCCAGTTGCTTTTGTACTGGTGACATCAGTCCTTTTCACTTGGCTGCTGCAAAGACCCATCAAACTCAACCTGTTGAAAATTGAGTATTTTTTTTGCCACAATCCTGCTTCCTGTGAGGCTTGTCCCTCCAGAGTGACACCCCCTAGGAAAGAAGGGGTCATCTTTCTCCCTTCCCACTCACACCTAACCAGACCCTTCAGGACAGTCCTCATCTGTCCCCACCTTGTCCACCTCCTTACACTGCTACAGTTCATCCCCTTTTCTGACTTACTTTCAGCAGCCCACTCGCTGGTCCCCTGCCTTCTACTTGGACCCTCAAATCCATTCTCCCACCAGAATGAACTTTCTAAACTAATGATTTGATCTAATTGTTTAAAATAGCTCCCAGAACTATCATGGAGGAGTTCTAGCACCTCACCTCTTGTCATACACCCTGCCAGTCTCCTGCCTCTCAAGTCTCTGTTCCTGTTATCACCTCTCTCTCTCTCTCTCTCTCTCTCTCTCTCTCTCTCTCTCTCTCTCTCTCCCATCTCTATTCTTCAGAACTGCAAAATGATCTGCATTTCTCCCAGCACATCACCTGATTCAGGACTCTGCATTTCCACTCTCTGGATTTCCTTTCCTCCATTATGTCACAGGTCCAGAGTCACCTCTTCCAGGAAGCTTTCCTTGACCCCTCCACTGTCACAATCTGAAGCATGCACTTAGTGCAATTTGCAGATGAGCATTTACCATACTCTGCTGGGAGAGCTTGTTTTCCTACACCAACCCCAAACTGTAAGCCCCATAAACCCAAGAACTTGAAACTGAAATACTTATTTAAACGTCATTTTGTTCTAAATTAGTTTGAAGGATTACGAGGCAGGAAAGATATATTAGATAATCTTAAACAATCAGAAGCTGATTCGAAAAAAAGCAAGGGTAGAGGCTTAAGTAAGAAATAAGGGTAATATAAAAATGTAATCAGCAGTACCCGAGGAACTTGCAAGTGACAGGCCAGAAACTTAGCTCCAAGTTTTTATCAGCCAAGTAGGAGTAAGAAACCTGATCAGTTACAGTTACAGTAATAAAAGCCGGCCAAGTGCTTGGAGGAAGCCAGCGTTCCTGACCCAAGACCAAGAAGAAATTTCTTGTATGAGTCCTCCAGGATAAAATGTAAAGTAATCTACCACATCATTGGGCAGGCAGGGCTCCCTCAACACAGTCAGCAACATCAACCACAGAGAACAGCAAAGGCAGCTCCCAGGGCTCCCAGCGTGCAGCATGAGCAGGAAGGTCTGCCACTCAGGCTTAATCTAGTAGCAGTTGCAGTATGGATGGACCACAGACGTCCAGCAACTCATCATAAATATTCCTTCTCCAAAACTACTTTTTAACCAACATGTGGGCAAAGAATCTAAGGTTACACAATCTGACAAATAGTGGGATGCAACAGTTCTAGGATGCCAATCAAAAGCAGAATCAAGGTATTAACCAACTGTTAACAATGATGGAATAGGAACAAAGGTCTTGCCCCATCTCCTCCCTAACCCAGCACCAAGCATGACAGTTCTCAGCCCCACCAGAGCAATATCCCTTTATATTACCAGATATTTCATAATGCTCCTTCACTATCCCAAATTAAGTTCATAAGTAATTCTTCCTCCCCCAATGTGTATGTGGGGGGGTATACACATGTATATATGTGTGTATATATATATACACACACACTTGTGTTTGGAAGAGAGAGAGAGAGAGAGAGAGAGAGAGAGAGAGAGAAAGGACCCGGCAGCCCATTCCAAAAACTATCAGCCATTGAAAACCCTATGAATGACAGAGAAGCACTGACATTGTGCAGGGCATGGCATAGTGTTAGCTAGCATTTCATCTGTTGTACATAGGGTCACTATGAGTCAGACCCGACTTGATGGTACCTAACACATGTATATATGTGTTTGTGTGTATATACATATATGTGTGTGTATATATATATGTGTATATATATACACATACACACACATACACACACATACACACACCTTATATGGATATATATGTGCATATATGTATATGTATCTATGTATATATATCCTTATCTTCACATATAACTTAAAAAATTATTGTTGTTAGGTGCCATCAAGTCAGTGTCTGACTCATAGTGACCCTATGTACAACAGGTGAAACACTATTGTCAGCGTTCCTCTGCTATTCAAAGGGTTTTCAATGGCGGATTGATTTTGTGGAGTGGGTTGCCAGGTCCTTCTCCCAAGCCCACAGCACCTGGTGTTCTTAGGTGGTCTCCCATCCAAGCACTAACCAGGCCCGACCTTGCTTAGCTTCCAAGATCTGATGGGATCAGACACCACAGTGCTATGGCTGCAGGCCAACTTTAAAAATAGAAATCAATATATTACCCCAGCTAAGAAGCAAAAACAAAGTAATTGATAACAAGAAAATTTGTAATTCAACATATAAAGCATTTGCCCTAACTACCTAGAAGATGAAGTGATATGGTTAGATTTTTGCAACTACTAGATTTGAAGGAGAAAATCTGAGTCCATTCCAGACAAAAAGTACAAGAATATATAAAAACAGAGATGAAGAATATTTCCTAGAATCAAAACACATATTTATTACTAGACTTACTAACAGATCACACTTAACCGTAAAGGAGAAATGGTAAATTATATGAACTGAAATAAGGACTCCATACTTAGATAAACTGCCAAGTTGGAAAAAATGAGGAATAATGATGTTCCTGCTAGTGAGCTGGGTGCTATGGAAAAGGGTCGCACTGGAATGATACCATGTGTTCTAATGTGGAATGGAGTAGTAAAAATGTATTACAAAAACCTCTCTCTTTGCAGGAACTCCCCCCATGAACACACCAACACAACTGTGCATTCAGTCTTGGGATGAGCTAAACAGGAAAATCCCTTACGAGCCTGCCTCATATGCTGAACAGCACCCAGAGCCTCTAAATGCCAGTGGTATTGTCCACCCCTCACTCCAAAGAGCACATCTTCATGATTCTGCAAGCATCCCTTGAAGACCAACTGGCTTCACCCAGATGAACTCCACAAATGCTAAATAAGCCAAAGAACAAAGAATCAACAGGAGGACAGAATGAATCAACAAATTGAACTCTGGGATGAAGAGAACAATCTGTGTGTGCAGGAAAATGCTTCCAGGGTTAGGAACACAAGGACCTGGCCTAGGGCTGGCAAACACCACTCAGTGAACGCTAGTTAAATAAAAAGTGGAAATGAACAGCACACTGTGTTTGATGCTATCCGAGGATCCAGGGGCTTTTTGTGCTCCGTGACCCTGGATCTTACTTCTGAACCTCTTGGTTCCTGGTTTCCTTCACTGTGCGAATCAACAGAGTAGTTAACTAATTAGTCCTGTACTTTCTGGATTCCCTGGATGGGGAGAAGCATGCCTACCTTCTTCAGTTTCAGCAGATCCGGAGGGCATAGTTGGTCTTCCCTCTGACCTGGCCTCTTGCTCAAGAGCCTAAGAAATGAAGAGGAAAAGATAATCACTGAGAAACATTTGAGGTTTCAGATATGCAACGAAGAGATGAAAAGGACAATAAAAGATCTCAGATCTTCAATAGTTGTGAAATAAAGGAGTGGGTAAAAACTGCTGAGAGAATGCAGCCAGTACCCCAGGATGACAGCAAAAGAAATCAGGAACAAGCTGGGTGCGGTGGCATACACCTGTAATCCCAGCGGCTCGGGAGGCAAAGGCAGGAGTATTGCAAGTTCGAGACCAGAGGCAGTCTACGTAACTTAGCAAGATCCTGTCTCAAAAAGTGCAAAAAAATAAAAAAATAAAAAAATGGGCTGGGGTGCAGCTCAGTGGTCCAGCACTTACAAAGCATGCAAGCCCCAGGACCTGGGTTCAAACCCTCAGGACCGCAAAAAACAAACAAACAAACGAAATCAAGATCAACCCAGAGGCAGAGCCAAAACTGTCCCTGTCACTAATCCTTGGGTTTTCTGTGGGTCACACCAATCAGAAGGTTCTAGGAATATAATACATGAACAAGAAAGAAGACAGAGAATCCTGAGACCAGAATGAAGTACTACGGGTTTATGTACCTGCCCACCTGGAGCACCCCAAACCCACATCCTAAGACAGAGGGATTGTAGGGCACTGCCTAGAGAGGCAGTTTGCCCCAGGGCCTATCTAGGCCCACTTGGAGGTCTGAGGCTTGTTCCCCAGGCAGAAACCTTTGCCCTACATCTGGGAACCCCTGGGCGGCAAGCTTCCAAGGATGGCACTGGCATTCAATCCCTTTCCTTAGACCCCTTGACACCTGATTGGCTGTTTCCAAACCACTGAACAGCTCCTGATTGGCTACTTTTACAAACCCAAATTTGCATATCTCCCTGATTGGCCAAAACCTATATGGGGTGACTGCCTCTGATTGGTCCCTGGCTAACCCCTAGAGAGTATATAAGGGCAGTACATGGAGCATTCTGGATCCATTCCATCGACCGGACAGACAAGGAAACAGTAAAAAGCTGTTAGAGCAGAGCACTCAGAGTCAGCATCTTCACTGGGAAGAAAGAAGCAAGGAGCCGCCATGGGCGTAAGCCTCAGAGCCTGCCTTTCTCAAGGTTTCTCAGAGCAGCTGTGGGCATAAGCCTCCTTTACGGGCGATGCAGCTCTTGGGTGCTCAGCTCCCCCTCACCAAATGACCGGTCTTCAGCAGCTGGTTCCTGCTCGCAGCCGGAGCAAGTCCAGCTCCAGGGTGACACCCAACAAGGGATGTTGGAGGACCAGATGATAGAGTAGGTCCATGATTAGGGGAAGGATCTGGGATGACCACAGATCGGAAAAATATACGTAGAACTGCAAACTGGCATGCACTGACACAGGCTGTGCCTGGCTGCAGCTAAGTTGGTGAGCCTTCCCAAAGCCTTAAATAAAGCTGCCCTCTTGGGACCTTCTGGAATTTCTTTTCAGACAGTGAAAATGTGAAGAACCATGGAATAGGTGTTGATGTGCCAAATGGTAAAAGGGCCCACAATAGTTCCAGCATATGTTCTAAAATAAACCTTTGCCCTCCTTGGGTGGTTAACTACACAACTTGACAGAGACCCTGAATCCTACAAGGCATGTTATTGTACCCAGTGGATCAAGTGTCTCACTCATTGACCATTTCAGAACAATACCCAGAGGCCAAAACAAAAAGAACACAAAAACAGATGTAATTTACCAAGCCACAAAGGGGCAGGCAGCACTAAGTGCCTGATCACCCACCCTGCATGGGGGTTAACTCCTCTAGTTCTCCCTATAGGACACAGTGGTCACTCCCATGAGATTAGGACATGGACTAGACCAGGTCTGTATGGTAGGCACCAAGGAGGTGGGAGGCATAGGGAGTAGGGCTGGAAGGGAGGGGTCAGAAAAGAGGCCCAAAGCATGAGACAAACACCTGCCCCTCTTTACCTGGGGTCAGTCTTGACCTTGAACCCCTTGCCTTTCAATGAGGAAAGCTGCCAAGCCCATGCAGGAAAAAAGGCATCAGCCAATGCTGGTTTCTGATCACAAAACAAAACTTGAAATAAAATCCTATTCTTTTTGTAAATAAGAGGTATGAAAACTTAATCTTTGTCCTTATGAATCATTTGAATGCAACTTTAGAAAATTTAAATTTCCTAGTTGCCTTATTACTCACTTCTAGAACTAAATTATCAGCACTCTTATTAAGAGGAAATACTTTGTAGTGAGGAGAGAATGTACAAATGATTAAAAGAATTAACTGCAATTTTGCCTATTGTAGTAAAGCACATGCTTAGCATGTGCAAGGCCCTGGGTTCAATTCTTAGGGGTGGGGAGAGAGAGAGAGCGCGCATCTATTTTTAAATTTCTTAATATCAGCCTTCACAGTTTAGATATGTAGCACTAATCTGTCATTCTAACACCTAGTATTTATTACAAATCATCATGTTATCGCCACCAACAGTCACAACCCTGCAAAGTGTGGCTTCTGAAGGCTATCCGTGGCACAGTTCTGGTATATGGTAAAGCAAGTGCAGGTTTCTACACCAAGGTTTTACTATTGTCCTAGAGAGCTACAGATAACTAAGCAAAGCGCAGACCCGAGGCTGAATGTGTCTCCTTGAGAGGACTGAGCACGGGCTATGGTTCAGTTCACACCAGTCAGCCTCTCTAAATCCTTGTCAATAGCTATCACATGAAAATACTTTCAGACATAGAAGCATGAATTCTTTCTTCCTTTCCTTTCTTTTCATTCCCTTATTCCTTTCCCTCTTTCTTTTCTTTTTTTTTTTTTTTTTTGGCTTTTGTTGCTTTTTGTTTTCTGAGCCAGGGTCTTGCTATGAAGCCCAGGCTGGCCTTGAACTCACAATCCTCCCTCAGCCTCTTGAATGCTGGGATTGCAGGCATGCACCACCACACCTCATCTAGCATCAATACTTTCTATACATAATCTGTATATAATCATATAATACTTATAATACTTGTTATCCAAAGCCATAAAGTTTTAGTGTGGACAATCCATACAATAATTACCACTTGGTTGCATTTAAAATGACATTCAATGAAGTAAGATGTACCACAAACCACGCTAAATTCAAGAGCATTGCAGAATCATTCTGTCAGGCTGGTCAGAATGAATGACACTGGATGTCAGGAAGAATCTCAACCCTTTCCTTCCCTTCCAGTCCTTCTGCTCACCATCCAGTCACATACCTGCCTTTAGGGTATTGCATTTTAACTGATTCTTTTACCAAGTGTTTTCCAGAAATGAAAAACTCAGAGAAACTGGAGAGCCATCTCTATTTGACTTTTGTTAACTCCACTACAATCAGTTATTGAGGCATCTAGATTTATTCATCGTAAATCTTCCTCAAACTCATCTCATTATTTCAAATGTGTATGAGATACCATGACTCCACCCTAAGCAGTATGTTTTGCTGTATATGGAGTCTGTTCTGTCCTTTTCAGGACTTTAGTCACCAAGGGCCACGCTGCTATCTGAGCATCTCCTCTGAGGCCATGCACGTTCCCGAGCTCTGTCCCTATGGGACTGCAGGGGACAGAGCTCACCATGAGAACTACTGCACAGTAAACCCAAGCATCTGGAATAAACAGCACTTGGTACTTCAGTGAAGAGCAATAGCAATGGCTGAAAGTTTCAGTATCTTTAAATGATGAATATCCAGAAGTAAAACCCTCATTTGTATATCTTGTATGTAATATTATATATCAGAAAAGCCAACAGAGAGAGGTAAGTCATTCTCTGAAGAGCATGCATCATTTTAATTTTTTAAATAAAACATTATAGCAGGGCACGCCTGTAATCCCAGTGGCTCGGGAGGCGGAGGCAGGAGGATCACAAGTTTGAGACCAGAGACAGTCTGCGTAACTTAGCGAGACCCTGTCTCAAAAAGTTTAAAAAAAAAAAATGGGCTGGAGGTGGCAGCTCAGTGGTCCAGCACTTGCAAAACATGTAAGTGCGAGGCCCTGGGTTCAACCCCCAGTACCAAAAATAAATAAATAAATAAATAAATAAATAAAATGTTATATGGAATAAGCTAATCATAATATTTATCTAACAGTTTTGGCTAATGTTTTAGCTTCATTATTTGACACAAACATGCAGAAGCCAAAACTGTAATAAATGACAGTATCTATTATTATGGTTTGAATCTAAAATGTCCCTCAAAGGTCATATGTTTAAATATTTGGTTTCTAGCTGGTGGCACTGTATGTGGAGACTGCAGAAATTTGGGAGGTCACTGTGGACAAGCCTTTGGAGGTTTTAAGCAGACCCCTGTTTCCAGTAATCTCTGTCTTCTGATCTTCTATGATGTGAAGTCCTCTACCACAGGCTGTGCTGCATGCAGCTGCTACCATGCCTCCCTGCCATTATGAAACCCTCTGAATTGTGAGCCAAAATAAACCTATCTTTCTTCTTTAAATTGGTGTGTCAGATATTTTGCCACAGTTAACTAACACATCAATTTTCTAAGCTGACTTTTTAATCTCTTTTAAAGACTGTACAGCCAGGAAACCTGTGCCTTGCTAATGGACATGCTTGAGAATGCAGGAGGTCACAGGATCCAGATAGTGAGTATGTTAGGCCCCCGAGCACTGTCTACTACATTGTCCCAGGCCCTAGTCAAAATAATAATTTGCTTAGCCAGGCGCATGGTGCACACCTGTAATCACATCGACTCAGGAGGCTGAGGCAGGGAGATTGTGAATTCAAGGTCAGAGTCTGCACAACTTAATGAGACTTTGTCTCAAAAAATAAAGAAGTAGGGGATAGGGGTGGATCTCAGTGGTAGAGTGCTTGCCTAGCATATGCAAGACTCTGGATTCAACCCCTCAAAACTGAAAAATAAAGTTTGCTTACTAGGAATTTAAATATGTAAATATTCTTTAATTCTTTCAGAGGCTACAAAATATCAATAATAATAATAGTAGTGATGATGATGATGATGATGATGATGATGATGAAGGTGAACCAGTTTAACCCCAAGATGAGCATGCTATGATCACCCTCAAAGCAGGTATGTGGGCCATGGTGGGAGGGGGTAAATCTCTTTGAAAAAGGACTAGGTTCTTGCCTGTTCCTATTTGTATACTAGGGTAAAAGTTTAATTATACCTAAGCCATAATAAAGCCTAGGAGTAAATGCTATACATGTAAAATAGCTCTTAATGCAACTGCTTTAGATAAGAATTATAATACAGTCAAAAAGTACAGAAAACATATGCAATATTAGGATATTAAAAAACCATGGGAACCAGATGTGGTGGAGCGCACCTGTAATCCCAGCACACAGGGGTCATGCAGAAGACTATAAGTTTGTGGACAGTCTGGGCAAAGTCTTATCTCAAAAAACCAAAACAAACAAACACTAAATAAACCATGAACAAAATAAAAATAAAAACATGGGTAGGGCTGGCTCAGAAACATAACGGAAACAAAAATATACAAACCACTATTATCCTACTACCAAAATACATAACAATCTTCATTTTTCTGATTTAACATAGTTTCCATGTCCCCCAAGATTTCATTAAGAAAAAAAAATAAATGCTATCCCTAAAAAACACTGTTCCCAAAACAATGAATCAACGCCTGTACCCTCTGAAGGAGCATGCATTGTTACACACTGAATAACTGGCACAAACCTTGACAAGAAAGGCTCTGTCCCAAAAGTATTTCCGGAAGAGTTTAATGTCTGCCTCCAACAAATGTTCGGCTGTGTGATTAAGGGTCAGAGTCAGCGTTTCTGATGAGTGAACATACTGCAGGGAGGCATCTTCATTAAGCCGCACTCGGGAGAAGCCCAGAGAACGTCTGCCCTGAAAACTGAAACATCACAAATCAAAATCAGCTTTAAAAATACCATCCCCAAGATCACAGTACCCACCCTCCCTTGGTATTACAAATCCAAGTGGCAGCATGATTCTTGAAAGTCACCTACATCCCACAAATACAGATGATCATGTAAACAGATCCTTGTAAGTCCATCTTTCCTTTTCTACCTAGAGAAAGTATCTATTAAAAAGAAATTGAAATATACTGTATACTTTAAGAGTTTATATAAGTAATGAAATACTACTGATTTTTAAACACAGAAATTTACCTCAATATTTCATTCTCCTCCTAATCTCAGAAGATGCCTCTCCCTTTAATGGAGCACATGGAGGACAAATTAGCTGGCTGCCAGTGGTTTATTAGGTGATTACAGTGGAAAACAGATATGATCTCCAGGGAGTATGGTGAGGTTTGGATGTTACAAACAAGTGAGATATTCATAACACACTGGTACTACTGTTGTAAATCACTTTCTCATGCAAATTAAAACATGCATAAATTTGATCATGTCATATTCTTGAATGTGTTCATTCACAAAGGAACAATATTCCCAAACTAAATTCTTGAATATAAACTTATTTTCTGTTCTGTCTTGGCTAAGAACAACTGCATATTTATTAGCTATATATATTTTTTTATTTTTAATATTTTTATTTCTTCCCCATTATTGATAAATGTTAGTGCAGTACAGAGTAATACAACATTTGCTATTTCCATTCTGCAACTATTACATAACTTTTGGTTACACTTTCATCAACTTACAAAGTTTATGGAATGCTTTAATCAACATGTAGTAAAACCTGTATGCAATTATGGGTTATAGTCCCCCATTTTTCCCATGTATTTGTAAGGTTGCATCATTTATGCTGAGATTATCCTCTCACCCTTTATCCCTTTACATTATTTCCCCCCCTTCCTGCCTTCCACAACCTTCACTTCCCCCTGCAAGTCCCCTCCTTCTTTCTACTCTGATTATATTTTCCATTCTCAGCTATGTTTGTTTTTGCATATCTATGTATGTATAGTTTTTGTTTTTTCCTTTAAGTATGATTCAGCTCCCACATATGAGTGAGAACATATGGTATCTCTCTCTTTGAGCTTGTGTTCATTCACTTAAGATGATATTCTCCAGTTCCATTTCATTTTGCTGCAAATGACATTATTTTGTTCTTTTTCATGGCCAAGTAATAGTCTACTGTGTATATGTACCACAATTTTTTTTATCTATTCTTCTGTTAATGGACATCTTGGCTATATGTAGTCTTCATGATTAGTATCACAATATTCTGGATGGCTTATAAGATCATGCAATGGTAACAGTATGGATGCTTCAAGAGAAAAATATTAATGTGAGCATATTGTCACAAACTAACAGATTGGTCCCAAATTCCTCACTTCACAGAACTAGCTCTATGACTCTTTCCTCTTCTAACATGGTATCATTTTGTTAATGAATGTTTGCTTTACAGAAATATAAGGACAGTTCATAATTTATGATGGTTTGATTTATAATTTTTCAGCCTCACAATGGTGCCAAACCTATATAAATTCATTAGACTCTTACTTCAAATTTTTAATTTTTAGATTTTCCCAGGCCAGTAATACATGATAAAATATTCTGTTATTGCTGGGCAGTGGAAGCAAGCCATATCTCCCAGTCAGCCACAAAACCATGAGAATGAACAACTGATATGCCACAGCGGGCTGTATTGCTTCACTATGATGTTCAATAGATTGTTGTTGTTAGGTGCCACTGAGTTGAGTCAGACTCATAGTGACCCTCATAGGGTTTTCAATGGCTGATTGTTTCAGGATTGCCACATCCTTCTCCCATTTTTGTGGTGCTGGAGATCAAACCCAGGACCTCAGAGACTGCAGAGTGTCACTCTACCAACTGAGCTAAATCCCAGCCCTCTTCCATAGACTAGGTGTAGTAAACACATTTTCAACTTAAGATATTTTCAACTTACAATGGGTTCATGGGGACATAATTCCACTATAAGTCGAGAAGCATCCCTACTTCTATTGAATTAAATATTATTTCCATCATATGGAGTAATAAAAAGAGATCTATAAAGAATGGTTGTACTCTAAGACTTAGGGAACCTCTCAATACTCTCCACACTAATTGTTGGCAAGGACTCCAGAGTCTTCCAGAAAAATGTCCCCATGCCAACAACAAGCCACTGAGGTGAATGGACTGTGGACCTGAGCAATAAGGTCGCTGTTGTTAATTTAACATAAAGAAGCTCAATTATATCATCAGGACTGAGCTTATAGTCTACTTTTAATCCCACCTATGAATGGATTTATTAAACATGTAAATGCTTAAAACACATAATAGCTTCTGTCTTAGACACAGAAAGGAGATACAAAGCTACCAGCAGATGAAGAAGTCAACATCTAGGACCTCAACAGAACACTGACCCATGCACAATGACTAAGTCAAAGGACACAGTCTTGCCTTGCACTTTATGTCCAAGAAAGAAGGGTTGTGTTAAACTAAGAAAAGGGCAATTCCTTTAGATAGACTTGTCTTTTGGTTGATGGTCATTTGATCAAACGAGAAAATAGGGAGAGGGAGATGGGATGGGAGAGGGAGCAGAAGAGGGAGAGAAACAGGGAAGGGGGGAGGAGAGAGGGAGAGAAAGAGGGAGAGAAGGAGAGGGAGAGAAGGAGAAGGGGGAGGGAAGGAAAGAGAGCTCTATTATATGATCAGAACTGAGGACGGAGAGAGAGCAATCTCTGATTTATATATTAATATACACTTATGACTATATTACCATTAATTAGCTGTATCAGATTAACTCCATTGAATTCCATTAGCTAAACAAAAATCAGCCCATTAAGATACATCATGTAATAATAGCCTAATATTTAATGTTTATGCAGCACTTTATAATTTTCAATGTACTTCTATTGGTACTTTTTATTTAGTCACATGTTATATCAAGAAAATCACTATATATGAATCCTCATTCAGGAGTTAAGAATAATGACTGATCTGAACCATTCTAGGTAACAAACACTATACTCGTTAGTCATTAGAAATGTTAGTACCACCATTAACAGAGAACTTTATAGTTAACAAATTATTCTCTCTACATTATTTCACTAAACCCTCGTGACCATCCCATTGGCTAAAGAGTACCAAAAGTTGTCTGATATTCATTGATTCAACAAAAATTTATATTCTTTCAGTGAAAATTATGGGCTTGGCACTATACTAGAAATAGTTCAGTGAATAAAACAAATGGCCCCAGCTCTGGGTTGATTTAGAGAGAGAAATATATGGAATAAATGGTCACATACATAAATTGTGATTAATATTGTCAATCATAATCATAAAACAACATATCTCAGAAAGCCTTTCTGATTAAGTGATATTTAAGCTAAAACCTGAAAGATAAACAGGGATTAGGCTACTGTTTCCACTAACTTATTTTTTCATTATCTCCCCCTATGGAGCCTTTTGAGACAGTTTTTCCTGTATGTCCCTGATGAAATGCTAATACTAAATATATTTGTTTATGTAGTAAATGCATATCTGTACTATATACATGAGAACTACCTGTAAAAAACATGAAACAACATCAGCTTATGATTTAGTTATTGCTATCCTTCCATAATGCTTGGCAGGCTTTACAGAAACATTAAGGAATTATAGAAACAGATTAAACCATTAAATCGCTGAACTCACTTTGTGATGTCTTCCACCAACATGGAGTGTCCGCCACGTGAAGCTAAGTCTAATGGCGTGGCACCCTCTTCATTGGGTAACGCCAAGGCCTGGATTCCCCCGGGGAGACACAAGAGGAAGTGGGAAAGCTTAGCCAGGCCCCATCTCACAGCCAGGTGTAGAAGAGACTCTCTGTGCAGAGATACTGAAGAGAAAGAAAAACATGAGATGCTAGTTCCTCCATTTACAAAGATCGTTTCAGACATTTCATTTATTTTATTTTATTTTATTTATTTTATTTTATTTTTGTGGTAGTGGGGGTTTAACCCAGGGTCTTGCACATGCTAGGCAAGTGCTCTACCACTGAGCTGCATCCTGAGCCCCCTTTTTATTTTTTATTTAGGGACAGGGTCTCTCTGAGTTGCGCAAGCTGCCTCTGGCCTGGAACTCATAATCCTCCTACCTCAGCCTCCTGAGTTGTTGTGATTACATCATGTGCCACAGCATCCAACTTATTTCATATATTTTTATCAAAGACTCAATGTTTAGGGGCATAATAAACATGCCAGATCTGGCAAGCATAAGAAGCATCTAGTCCTAACACCTCACTCTGTGAACATGGAGATATTCAGGGATATGTCCAAGGCCAGAGCCAGAAGATGCTGCAGCCTGATCTGCTAATTGCTGGTAAATTTCTGCCCACTATGCTATGCATTGTCATCTAATTGCTGGGCTAATTTCTGTTAATTACTGGGTTAATTTCTGCCCACTGTGCTACATATTGCTGCCACCTGTCACTAAGTACGTAGGCTAGTCACCTACGGAAAACAGGTTCTAGGAAAAGAGAATCCTTTGGAAACACCTGTCAGTTTAGAAAGTTTCCTCTAAGGAGCTCTGCTACCAGGGCAGTGCAGGCTCTCAAAGCCAGCCTCATGAAGGAGCCTTTCCACACTGTCCTCAGAGTTGCTCCTCCATCACCACCATGAGAAGCTGCGACATAAAGCAGCTTCCTACATACAGAAAACTTGAGACCACAGACATTCACAGACCTCATGGCAGTGTTTTTCCCATCTATCAGATCCCTGAGATTATTTCAGTATTGCCAAAGCCACTCCAATGGTTTTGCAAAGGCCTGAGCCATTGTGAATGTCCCTGGACAGAGGGCTCTGGGCTGGTCTGTACCTTGGTTTCCATTTTGGTGTTTGCTGCTCTGCATTATGATTGTTTCCTGACCCATATCATCTTACAGGCTGACAGGTCCTTGAAGGTTTTTAATCCCTAATACCAAACATAATACCTTATAATACTTAATGCCATTAAGTATTTTCAGACTTGAAGAGTGATTGGATGTTAAAATCTCAATTATCAGGTGGGTGTGGTGGCTCACACCTATAATCCCAGTGATTTAGGAAGTGGAGACAGGAAGGTCGCAAGTTTGAGGCCAGAGGAAACCTGAGTAATTTAGCAAGAACATGTATTTATTTTTTTAAAGGCAGCTGGGAGTGCAATTCAGCAGTAGAGCATTTGCAAAAGTATGCATGAGGTCCTGGGTTCAATCCCTCAGCACTGCAAGAAAATTAATTAAATAAAAACTTTCATTATCTGTATATGTTTAAATTACTTAATATGTTTCAAGTTTATACACTTACATTCCTATTGCAGTGGCCCAGTTCCTGGAACACAGCTGGTCCGTGATAAACATTATGTTGCAAATATGTAAAAAAGAAAAAATATGCCAATATAAATACAGCTAGGACCAAGCTGGGTATGACGGCATGTGCCTATAGTCTGAGCACTTAGGAGGCTGAGCCTGGTAGATCACTTGAGCCCAGGAGTTTGAGGCTAGCCTGGGCACACAGCAAGATCTGGTCTCATTAAGTAAATAAACAAATAAACAAATAAAAATGAAGCCCATGAACTCCATAAGCCTTGGCCCACCATAAAAAACAAGCTTCATTTTAACAGCTGAAACATGAAAATCCCAGCCCTCAACATCTGTTGCAATGCACATGCAATGGGAATCTGAGCCATATATATGTAACCTGCAGTAAGTAAGATCACTGACTGTGTTTGAAACCTAAGAGAGCCAGGCAATATTCTACCACAGTGGAATGAAAGGCCCAAGAGGGCAGGAACCTTGTCTTCTATACTGTGGTGTCCCAAGTGCTAGCACAGTGACAGGCCAATGGCATGTGCTCTCTACATGTTTGCATACTAGACAAATGAATGACTGAGGGAATGAATGGCCAACAGCTCTCTCATGGTGAGCACCTATAAAAGTAAGCTTTTATATTTAACTATGCTGCTATACATGTCAGCTTGACATGCTATGGGAGTTTGCGTGTTGCTGTGATGATGAAAGCTATGCCACCAGTATTTCAGATACGACCTGGGCCACTCATGGTAGACAAGTTTTAGCTGAGCTTCCAGACTAAGACAGACTAGGGAGAAGGACCTGGCCACCCATTTTCAAAACAATTAGCCACTGAAAACCCTATGAATAGCAGAGAAGCACTATCAGATATAATGCCAGAAAATGAGCCCCCCCCCCCAAACTGGAAGGTATTCAAGAAATGACTGGGGAAGAGTTGCCTATACAAAGTAGTAGTAGTAGTAGTCGTTGTTGTTAGGTGCTGCCAAGTTGGGTCCAACTCATAGCCACCCTATGTACAACAGAATGAAACATTCTCTGACACCATGCCATGCCTGGCACTATTGTCAGTGTTTCTCTGCTATTCACGGAGTTTCGACCTTAATGATGGGAATGGAGTAAAGACCCAAGAATCTCCATTTGCTGATATGGCATGACTGAAAATGAGAAGAAACATAGTGGCTGTGAAATTAGCCTCAAACATAAAAAGATCATGTACATGGCGCAGTGTATGGTAGTGTTTCACTCTGTTGCACATAGGGTCACTGAGTCAGATCCAACTTAATGGCTCCCAACAACAACAGCATGCTGTTACACGGAGCATCTGTCATTCTTAGTTGCACCTCAGATACATCCTGAGTAAAATCTAAGAACAGAAACTGTGTCCTCCCACACACAATTAGGACAGAGAAGACAAAACTGCCTGCTTTCCCACACAGCTTACTATCCACATTACCATGATTTCATTGCTTCACTGTCCTCATTAGCATAACTCTACTATTTCCAGTATCTCTTGCCCAGGAAGATCACTGATCATTGACTGCAGGGACTTCCCTCAGGACTCATCAGCTCTTCAGTAGGAACCATCATAGAGAATATACAGAGGACCTAAATCCAATTCTCAGCTATAGCATGATCCTAATCTAATTCAAACCAGGCCCCCTCTGCCAGCCTGCCATTCCATATCACTGCCACCAACACCACCCCCAGAATACAAAGATCTTTTTGAAACCCAACTTTAAGTTCTGAATTAATCCCTGCCTTTCCACCCTTACTCACTGATGCCTGTGATGGAGGCATCCCCCTAACCACTACGATAGGCAATACACTCAGCTCTGTCTTACCAACTGATATCCGAGAGCCAACAAAATGCTAGCTTCAAACAACTAGAGGGAAATACTATATTGTACATGAATGTAAAATAAATCTATGTAGTTTACTTCTTTCATTGGTTTATACTACTTCTATATCTAGATCCATGAATGTAAACCTTTAGATTTCAAAATGAGAATGAGCTCTTATCAGGGGGAAATAACCAATCATTTGTCTGTGATATAGCACAGAGTCCCCCAGTAAAGTAAAATCCAAAATTCTTAAACATCTAAAAACAGACAAGGCATCACACTACTACATTTGTTTAATATACTTCATATTTATGAAAATCTTAGGAGCTATGTTGGC
Organism: Pedetes capensis; assembly: GCA_007922755.1. NCBI lineage: Eukaryota > Metazoa > Chordata > Mammalia > Rodentia > Pedetidae > Pedetes > Pedetes capensis. Next base: position 37,774 of record VMDO01018424.1, read on the forward strand.
TTTGTGTGTGTGTTACGTGTGTGTGTGTGTGTGTGTGTGTGTGTGTGTGTGTGTGTGTTTGTTGCTGAGGGGTCAAGCTCAGGGCCTCATGCATGCTAGTATGCTAGCTATGTATTGGCTATTAAAGAAATTATATTTCTATTATCCTTTAAGTTTTTGACGATTATACTCATTGCTTAAAAAGTAAAGGTTCCATTCTTAACAGATTCCCAGCAAGGCATGTTTCATAACATTTGAATTTTTCTTCCTTTATAAGTCAAAAACAGGAAGATACTTGTTAGGATGAGGTAACAAAACAAATACATACATGTTCATATGCACTCCCCGGCATTGCACAGCCTGTCGGCATGAGATATTAGTCAGCCACCCTTGTTGTTATTGTTAGGTGCCATTTGGTCATGTCCAACTCATAGTAATCTTCATAGGGTTTTCAATGGCTGATTGTTTCAGAATTGCCTTAGGAGTGGATTGCCACATCCTTCTCCCATTTTTGCAGTGCTGGGAATCCAACCCAGGACCTCAGAGACTGCAGAGCAGTGCTCTACCAAACGAGCTAAATCCCCGCCCCTCAGCCACCCTAGGATGAATATTTCTACATCACAGATCCTTGTCTGAATCTGTTGAGAAATGCCCCATGGTAGTACAGGTTCTAATTTTCTTCCAAGAAAAGTATAATCAAGTGGGGACATCTAAATCCTTTATGTTCTCTTTTAAAATAATAACACTGCAGCTGGCCACCATGGCACATGCCTGTAACCACAGCAACTCAGTGGCTGAGGCAGGAAGATTCCAAGTTCAAGGCATGCATAACTTAGCAAGATCCTGTCTCAAAACAGAAAATGAAAATGGGTCTGGGGTATGGCTCAGTGGTAGAGCATTTGCCTAACATGTGCGAGGCTCTGGGTTCAACCCCCAGTATTGCAAGTAAAATTAAATTAAATTAAAAGCATTGGTAAATGCAAACATGGTATCAGCTATTTAGATGATGCTCCCTACAATGCCTGCTACAATGCCCTAAATACCATTGAATGTGAGTACCATTTTCTACATTCAATTGCCCAAGAAAGTGAGTGTGGGCAGTGCTGTTTCCTCTCCCAGCAGAGCCTTCCAAGCCCATCCTGCTAGTCCCAGCTGCCTGCTCTCCATCCTCATATCTCCAGTGGGAGAGAGCAGTAAACGTTTGGGACAGAATGGTTCATAGATGACCCTCTGGATGGATGGATCTCTCTCTCTCTCTCTCTCTCTCTCTCTCTCTCTCTCTCTCTCTCTCTCTGCTCCCCCCATCTTGCATGTACTCTCTCTAGCTCTGTGAGTGTGTGCACGTGTGTGCATGTGTGTGCCTGAGCCTCTCCACTTCCAAAGGAGAAGGGGAGGCAGGGGAAGATCTGCATCTGATGTTTAAAGAAAACAAGAAACTGGTCAGAGTGTTGTCTAAGAAAGAGCTGTTTTACTGAGTATAAAAGTTCAGGGCACAGAAGAAAGCAAACAGCTTGAAATAGGAAGCATCATGACATATATAAATAATTCTACCTGTTGGAGAGTTTCAAATTTCCTAATGGCAGCCAGAAAAACCAACTGTGGAAAGCAGTTGTACCATTTGGCAGAGGTAGGACTGCTTAATTAAAATGGGGAAAAAATTACCAAATAAATATGTCTCTTCCTGTTTAGTCAGTACCAGGAGTTAATTGAACTAATGCAACTAAGACAGAATTACTAATAATTGCTCTAATGGCAAACATTAAAAGGTATGACTTGTAACATCCTGGCAGCACAATCACCCAGATTCAGAAAGGAACTGAACAGACTGTGTCTTTCAGTAAATCACTCCCCTTACAACACAATGAGGACCCACCTGCCCCAGACAGAGAAGGAAGCTCAAAGTCCATGCTCCTCTAGATACAGAACATCACCTACTTTGCCTATAAAATGAGGCTGGCACAATAAACAACTAAACTTCCTAAAAGTCATTAACCCTGTCTTGCCTTTATGGTGAGCAAAATATTTGCGAAAAACAACACACAGCAAGAGAACTTCCAGAACATCTGAGACCCAAGAGCAAGGACAGCCAAATGGCTGGATGGTTACTAAAGGAAAGCAGTTTGGGTTCCTGGTCAGTCTGCATTTGAAACCATTATTGTACCTACACAATGTCTGACTATACCTTTCAATTAGAAAATTCAGTAGGAAGATTGAAAGTAAACTGGCCGATAGAGGGTCGTTAACACAACAAATGTTCCACTCTGTGGGGGATGCTAGCAAGGGAGGCTATGCATGGGGCAGTGACATGTGGGAGATCTCTACACCTACTTAAGTGTATCATGAACATAGAAATGCTTTAAAAAATAAAGTCCTTTAAAAACCAAACAAAATTAATTACTCATGCCCTCTGGAACTCATAATCACTGACAAAAAAATATATATTGTTGCAATTGCTTTGGGACACACAGTGGCATTATCTAATAAATTTCAAGAAACTAGCGTCTTATAGTAGATCCATTCCATAACTATTCTATTCCTACACATAAACCCCAGCAAGGAGTATACTTCTTGTCCACCAGGAAACATGCACAAAAATATAAAGTTAAAAATAAGAAGTAATCTTAGTGCTCATCAACAATATAAAAAGTTGCAAACTAATCACACAAGAATAAAAATGAATTACAAACTAACAGAAGAAAGTAACAAATATAATGTAGAGTGTGAAAAATTCAAGTCAAAAAAGAATACACAAAATATAACCTGAGTGTGGTGACACAGGATACACTTCAATTAATTTGAAGTCCAACAAAGTGAAAGCTAAACACACACACACACACACACACACACACACACACACACACATACACATACACATATATATGGATAAAAGTATAAAGAAAAGCAAGGAAGTGATTATTGTAAAAGTCAGCAAGATACCTCTGAGGGAAAAAATGAAAAGGTGACAGGGAAAGGCTAAGGGGTTTGGGGGTCCACTGCTGTGTGTATGTCTCTCTTTATCATTTAGTTTCTGTTTCCCTCTCCCTTTCTTTCATCTCCCTCACCCCTCTTTCTCTCTCTCAAACATGTATAAATACACATACACACACTGAGAAGGAAAACAGTTTTTTAAAAACAGATGGATGTTCAACGTTCTCCTTAGAACAATTAAATCATAATTTCTCAAGTGGCATCCACTCATCAATCTTTCCTAAAGAATCCCAAATGACTCTAATGCAAAGCCAGGGTCAGGATCTGCTATTTTAAGGGAAAAAGTAGTTAGCAAGACACATCCATATGATTTCCCTTTTAGGACACTGTCTTCTCAATTGGCTCTGAAGCTCTATCATCAGCTAAAAAGAATGTCATCACAGAATAGCAACAATAGAAGTTTTCTGTGATTTTTACAAGTTATCTTCATCCACATTACATTCTGCTAAGCCAGGAAATGGAATAAACATTTAGCAAAATGTCAAAACTGAAATGTGACAAGTGCAATAATCTGCACAGAAAGGATACTTTTAAATACAAGTAAATTCAGAAGTGCTAGTGTTGTGTAGGGCTGGGATTTAGCTCAGTTGGTAGAGCGCTGCACTGCAGTCTCTGAGGCCCAGAGTTCAATTCCCAACACCGCACAAATGGGAGAAGGACCTGGCAATCCACTCCCACAGCAATCCTGAAACAGTCAGCCATTGAAAACCCTATGAGGGTCACTATGAGTCGGATACCAACTCGACGGCACCTAACAACAACAAAGTGTTGTGTAGGACTTAGTATTAGCCCCCGAGTAAAGCCATTGAATTGTAGTCCCCACAGTAAGTTTTTGGAAGACCACAATATGTTTTAATTCACATAAATACAATTTATTAAAGTAAGTTTTACTCTGATCTCCAAAGCCACATACATACTCGTGGAGGTCTCAGTTTGTTCATCTAAGTCATTCTGTAGACAAACATTGAATGAGACTGCCTCTAAGTGCCAAGCCCTGTGCACGCAAAGACGGACATTGTTCCTGTCTTTAAGCAGTGTATGGTCACCTCAGTTTTTTCAGAACAAAATAAATGCCTGGACCATGTTTGATGAACTACAGCTGTAGGCTTAGACACAAGAGTATAAGTAGAAATAAGAAAATTGATCTGCAGATTAAATCAATTCAATCTACATCATATGTAATGATTTGAAAGTTTATATATATTTATATAATGCCAAATGCAATGATCAAAAAGAAAAGAAAGAATATTAGCAAAAATTTACAAGGGAAGTAGAAGAGAAAATTTGTGATGGGTTGTTGTTGTTGTTGTTGTTAGGTGCCGTCGAGTCGGTATCCGACTCATAGCGACCCTCTGTACAACAGGGGAAACACTATTGTCAGTGCTTCTCTGCTGTTCATAGGGTTTTCAATGGCAGATTGATTTTTGGGAGGGGGTTGCCAGGTCCTTCTCCCAAGCCTACAGCACCTGGTGTTCCCAGGCGGTCTCCCATCC
>VMDO01018425.1:0-42226 GCA_007922755.1 Pedetes capensis
TACTTTTTACACACACTGCCTCTGGTCTTGAACCTGTGATCCTCCCGCCTCCGCCTCCCAAGCCACTGGGATTACAGGCATGTGCCACCGCCCCTGGTTATATATATAATTCTGCAGGTAACTTTATTTTATAGCCATAGTTGATATGATAAGCACTGAATGTGGGGAAAAGTATTAAATTCAGAAGCAGAAGCCAAGGTATTATTCAAACTATACTTTTTCCTTAGCATGTTGTACTCAGATGTACTTTGTTGCTCTTGTTATATAACCTGTGATGACAATTACATTCATCCCCACTCACCAGTTTAGTTTTTCTTGCCTGGCATCTTTTGGCCGTCTCTTGTCTTTTCAGACTGACCACATATTAATTTTGATCACATCTTGTCCATGGACATATTATGGGCTTTCTAACCACCTACTGTGACTTAAGCTAGTCTCTCTATTCTGTAACCTCCTTCTACTGCACCTTCTTCTCTCCTATTCCCCATATTACTGGAATGTAGCTATAGCTACTTGCTATAGTTTGAATATGAAATGTCCCCCAAAGCCCATATGTCAAAGGCTTGGTTACTAGTCTGTGGTGCTGTTGGGAGGTGGTAACCTTTAAGAGATGGGGCCTAATGGAAGAAAGGTTTTGGGGATGGGCCTTTGAAGGGAATATTGGGACCCTGGTCCCTTTCTGTCTCCCTCTGCTTCTCAGCTGCCATGACATGAGTAATCTCTGGCTTTCATTATGATGTACTGCCTTGCCACAGGCCCAAAAAGAATGGAATGAACTGATCACAGACTGAAACCTCTGAAACTATGAGACAAAATAAACCTTTCTTCCTTATAAGTGGTTTTTCCTCAGGTATTTTGTCACAGTGATGGTAAGCTGACTAACATACCCCTCTGAAGCTTATTGCCAACTTCAGTTCTTCTATGAAATCTTCCCTTACTCTCTCTCTAGTCTGCAAAAATCTACAGAAAGTACCATTCACATCTCTTATGTAGTCTATCAATCAGTTTTGTGTCCATTATTTATATATATATCCTCTTCCTGCTCCAGACTATGAATTCCTTGAGGACCAAGACCATGTCTTATTTATCTTTCTATCTCTCTTGGTATGTGCTTTCACTTAGGGGAATTCAGTACATGCTCACTGACACTGGAAACAAGGTCTCTCACGGCTATGATGAGAATGGTATTTGCAAGAGATAGATGGGAGCACATGATTTGAATCAAGAGATGAATTAAGTGGTAGCCAGACTTTATGGGTTCAGCATAAAATAACTACTTCAGTCTGCAGTAACTCCAAGTGTTCTGGACAATCCAAGTGAATGCTGGCTCAAAGGCAGGTTGTCTGTCTGACATGGATAACACAAGGAGTTGGGGTTTACTTCTACCTTGTGGGAATCCCTAACTGAAATGACTCACAGTGGGGTGGGAGTTCTTGAGGATGTTTTGTGCTAGGGGGAGGGGAAAGGACATCATGCATATCAATCACCAACCAGCTCTTTGTGAAGTGTTTTATCCATATGATCACATTTATTTCTCACAGGGATCTTGCAAGATGGGTATTATTCCTTCTGTTTTAAAGGTAAAGAAAGTGAAGAGCAGCTAGGTTCATTATCTACCCTAGGTAACACAGCTGATACATGACACAGTCCAAGTTTGAACCAAACTCTGTTAGACTCCAAAACCAATAGCACTTGCATTAAAGGAGAAAATCTATACCTGCCTGTTTCTCAACCTCTCATAAAGATAAAAGATGGTGACTGAGACTTCTGTGCCTTCTTGCTTAGTAGGACTAGACCAGTCTCCTTGGAAGCCCTCCTCCTCCACTGTAAGCTCAGAGAGGGCAGAGATGGAGAATTTTACCATTCTCTCTTGCCCTCTAGTAGCAGTCAGAATAGATCAAAGGTTAATTTCACAGACTTTGTTATCCGGCAACTGCTGGGGTTCTTGATCTGCCACTTGTTAACTTGATAATCTTGGAAAACTACCTGAAATCTCTGAGCCTTGATTTTTTTAATATTATGATTGCAGTGACCACTAAATAGTAGAAGGCATTTAGCTTAGCACTCACAAACAATAGACATTCTATACATTTTAAATGGATCAAACTTTCCCAATTAGACTATAGCAAGTATGACTCTAGACTCAAATCCACAAACATGTTTTGTATTTTCTGCAATGTTTTCTTAATATTAATCTAGGTCCTCCTTCTTCTGGGATGAGGGGAGATGCTCAATGTGAGCCTCTCATTCCCTCTCCAGGTGAGTTTATTTATGACTCACGTGGTGGTGTAGCACCATAAGAATGGACAGCATCTGGTCCTTTATGGTGTCTGTCCACGGAGACATCACTATCTATTGGGTCTTCTGTTGTTGATCTGTGGACAGATACATTTCCTCTCAAGAGTCCTGCGATCTTCTTGGGGCTCCATCTAGGCCAAGAGATAGATTCCTTCCACCACTGAGCCTCACCAGTTCTCTGGCGTAAGGCACAAGACCCTTCATCCGGGACCCACCATCTTCCTTTCCTGGTGTTGACTCACTCACTCAGCACAGACGTGCTGACACATACACTGGCCATCTGTCCCTTTTATTTCCCACAAGTCTGGGCAATCTTTTTCCTAGTCCGGGAATGAGAAAATGTCCTCTCTGCTCCTGGCAGTCATTTGTCCAAGCTTTTCAATTTCTCTAAGGGCATTTGCTTTTAATACATGGAAGATACAGAGTTCATTCTATCCCTTCTTATTCACAAAGTCACACCCTTCCTCTGAGGCAATGAGCACAAAATGGCTTACCTGGGATGTAGGTGGGAGGCACGGGGAGCCAACAGGAGAAAATAGACATACATGGGACATCTTGGGCGAAGGTTGGAGAGGTGTAAACCTGTCATTGCTCAGCCCTGCTTCATTCTCCCCAGGGTTTGGCCAAGACCCTGTCCTCTCCTTTTATCCTTGCAGGCTTCATCTGTTGGCATGGATAGTTCTGTGTGTACTTGGATTCTCCATGTGATTAAAGCCTTCCATGCACTTGTTCCTGGCAGTTTTGCCTTTCTGGTGAGATAATAAACTCATTAGTAATGGCCTACCGAGCTTGTCTGTGTTCTCAGGCAGTGCATCTTCCAAAGAGTGTTGCCTGACTCACTCACAGAGGTGCCAACCTGTACACTGCTGTCTTGTCTTCATTCTCTTTTCATTTGTTCTCATTAATAACAAGCTCTCTTATAAACATTCCTAAGTCCTTGTGATCATATGAGTTCTACATAAATAATTATCTCAAATTCCTTGACTGCTATGCGACAAAAATCTACCTAAGAAATTTAGGCTTACTAAGTATTATATATATAATATTGATTGCTTATACAAAAAAATCAGACAGTCTCTTTGGAAACATTTCAACTACAAAATCTTTTTTTTTTTTCCTGGATCACATGGACTTCTTCATCCTGGATCCTTTGAGGGCAGAGCGTGAGGCACTGTGGGGACATCAGTAAAGATACAGGAAGAGGAACCAGCAAGGACTGAACCATTTCTCATGTTGGATAGAGCTGGGGCAAAGCCGGCCTTCTGGTTTCTGGTCTATCATGGAAGGAACTTGAAACAGCAAGGAAGAAAAAAACAGTGCTAACTGAAAAATCTACAACTCTTTTTATATCCATTAGAGAAATGAAGTCACAGGGCGAATTGCTGCCCCCAGATTGAAGAGACAGAGGCAGATGGAGAGAATTCCAACTTGTCAGATCAGAGGCCCAGTAGCAGAAATCTGCATGAACTGGACACGTGAACCCTAACTGATGAATTTCTGAAGGCTCAGTGTAGGTAAGTTAAAAGCTCCAGGGAGTCTAGTCTTAGGATGGAGGGTCCTATATTTTCATGAGTTTTACCTTCAGAAACCCCACAAAGTTCTCATAGTGAAAGTTAGAGAAAAATCTTGCATTTCTAGCAGGGGCTGTGTGGAGGGGTAACCATTTTGAATTCTATCCAGAAGATTCTGTTCTTAACAAGGTTTACTCTCAGGAAGAACTATTTTATCAAGGGCCAACCTTCTAGGGGCCTGCAGCTGTAGCCCTGTGGCATCCGATCCCGTCAGATCTCAGAAACTAAGCAGGGTCGGGCCTCGTTAGTACCTGGATGGGAGACCGCCTGGGAACACTAGAAGCTGTAGGCTTGGGAGAAGGACCTGGCAACCCCCTCCCAAAAATCAATCTGCCATTGAAAACCCTATGAACAGGAGAGAAGCACTGACAATAGTGTTTCCCCTGTTGTACAGAGGGTCACTATGAGTCGGATACCGACTCGACGGCACCTAACAACAACAACAACAACCTTCTAGGGGTTTCATAAAAGGCTAATGAACACGTTTTTGTTTTCTTAAGTGCCATTGAGTTGGATACAACTACTAGCAACTTTATAACAGAACAAAATACCACTGACAATGTTCCATGAACATGATCTTTTCTTTTATCTTCTTTTCTTTTCTAAATATTTGAGCCCATAGTTGGAGCCACTGTGTTTCTTCTCATTTTGAGTCATGCCACAACAGGAAAAGGAGGTCCCAATCATTAATATTTGCTCTACTTTGAGGAGGTAACTCTTCCCCAGTTGTCTGAGTTCCTTCCAATCTAGGGGGCTTATTTTCCAGCACTGTATCTGACAGTGCTTCTCTGCTCTTCTTAAGGTTTTTAATGGCTAATTGTTCCTGCAGTGAGCTGCTGAGTCCTTCTCCCTAGTCTGTCTTACTCTGGATGTTCAACTGAAACCTGTCCACCAGGGGTGGCCCGGCTGGTATCTGAAATACTGGTGGCATCATTTTCAGCATCACAGCAACATGCAAGCACCAACAGCACAACAAGATGACAGAATATGTGGCAGTAATGGACATGGAAAAGGGAAATACCCAACTCCAATACTTTCTGGCTTTTCTGTCTCACCTTTGGGTGGGGGGTGGCAAACGAAAGAAACCAGGACTAAGAATCACTCATGGAGGTACAGCACAATGACACAAGGTCACCAAAAGACAGACATAATCAAAGGCCTATAGACAGTTCTCCCACTGCTGTATTTCGCCACCACATCAGTGGGACCCCCATGCGACACTAGAGGGTTATTGCAGGAAGAACGATGCATCTCAGACTTTATTTAAGAAGCGTTTGGGCACCCCGATCCAGATACAGAGGCTCTCACAGAACGGGCAGGCAGGCAGCTAGGACAAAAGATGGAGAGAACAAGAAGAGTCGAAGGCAGGCCCAGCAATAATGTGCCAAGTTCTGAACTGAGCAAAAATGAATAATGTCTGCCTCAGACAGTTAACCATCCAACAATCACATATATCTGTGTCAAATTGTATGTATGACAAGGGACCCAAGGGAGAACCACTCGGCGTTAAGAAAACCTATCATAGGGGAATTAGATGTGATCACAGAGTCAGGAAGCCTCAAGAGGAGATGCTTGAGTAAGGTCTAAAAGTTAAAGTAATCCTAAGTAAGTGAGGATGCTTTCTAGGCACAGGGAATAGCTATGCCAAGGCCCCCATGTGGGAGCAATGTGGTAAGTATGTTGATGTTGGTGCCATCAAGTCGGTGTGGGATATACAACAGATGAAACACTATTGTCAGTGATTCTTTGCTATTTGTAAGGTTTTCAATGGCTGATTGATTTTTGGGAGTGGGTTGCTGGGTCCTTCTCCCAAGCCTACAGCAGCTGGTATTCCCAGGTGGTTTCCCATCTAGTACTAATCAGGTGCGACCTTGCTTAGCTTCTGAGATCTGACAGGATGGGACGCCACAGTGGTACGGCTGCAGGTAAGTATGAGCAACTGCAAAAATCTGGGAGGGCAGCCATCTTGGGTCTATGAGAGCAGCACTCAAAATGTCTGACTGGACTTCACTGAGACATTGGAAGGAACTGCTGTTTAGTACTTATGAATAGGTAATTTGTGTGTGTGTGTGTGTGTGTGTGTGTGTGTGTGTGTGTGTGTGTGTGTGTGTGTTGAGGGCATTTTCTGTAAACATCTCAGCAGCTTTATGAAACTTTACAGATATATACAAATGATATCCAGTCTAAAAATAGCATGAGACCAAGGCAGGATGCTGTGTGTATGTGATGAGGTATGCTAGTTACATCCATGATTTATATAGTCGAGCAGGAAGTTGAATGAAAGCCAGAGAAAGTTGACACAAAGGTTTACAAAAGTTAAGGTGGTAGCTCAGCCCAAGCAAATAAAGAGCAGTGGCCTAAAAGTTGGCAAACCTTTGTCTAGGCTTTGTTTCTGATGGTGGATGTTTCTAGCCCATTTGCCTATCTATAGGGTGACTATTTTATGTGTACATTATGTTATGGTATGTTACGTTAGGTTAATTTGTTATTTTATTTATTTATTTGAGGCAGATTCTTGTTGTATAGCTCAGGCTGGCCTGGAAATCATGATCTTCCTGCCTCACCCTCCTGAGTGCTACAATTATAGGTACATGTCACCATGCCTGGTTTATAGGTCAACTATGAGTCGGACACGACTCGACAGCACCTAACAACAACAACATCTTATATCAAAAATGGGAATGACATTTCCTGAGCTTGCTGGCTGTTGGGCATGGGTGAAAAATACCAAGTTAACATGTGGGAAGCAGGCCTGTGGGAAGATAGTACAATCATGGAAAAGCCTGTCCATCCCCCCATTCATGGTACCCGTTTTACTGAGCACATACCTATTGAGTGTTTGTGTGTGCTGGGTTCTAGGAGCACAGTGATCAGAAAGACGGGCACAGTCCCTGTTCTCAGAGCACTTGCTTTGTCCTATCTGGCCAATGTCATCTAATTGATATCAACGGCTTTGCAGAATCAAAGTTCACTGAAAAATATTTAATGAATTGTGGAAGGGTCGATGAAATAAGAATGAAGGAGAAGGGAGAGGTAGCAGTTAACCAGTGGGGATGCTGACAGGGGATGGGGGGTAGGAAACCTTTTTTGGAAGAGCTGAGTGGTGAAAGGGGGGCGGGAGGGGTGATGATAAATGATGTAATTACTATTTTTATTAGTATGAAATATTTTATGTATGGACACTTTTGCAATAACCCCACATACACATTCCTGAAATTCCTGGTCTTTTGCAAAACTGTGGATTGAAAATAATGGGAGTTATAGGGAGAACAGGCTCGTGACCATCCCTCATAGTCAATGGTCCTTTGTGACCAAAGACAAAAGCAATAAGAATACAAGGAAACACTAGACTGTTGCAACCTGTAGGCTGGTCTGTTCATCCAGTCCTGGTCTTTTGCTGTCTGAAACCCTGAGACTCATGCCTAGTTCACTTCTAATAGTGACTGTGTCATCAATGTTAAATATGGAATCCAAGGAGAAGTTTTCTTTATCATTTTTTGTTAACAAGGAGGAAATGTATTTGTAGCTTCTTTTTTTTGTATTGTGCTGTTGTTGTTGTTGTTAGGTGCTATCGAGTCAGGTCCAACTCATAGGGACCCTGGTAGGGTTTTCAATGGCTGATTGTTTCAAGATTGCTTCAGGAGTGAATTGCCATGGCCTCCCAACTTTGTGGTGTTAGGGATTGAACCCAGGGTCTCTGAGAGTGCAGAGCAGCACTCTACTGACTAAGCCCCTTTTTGTATTGTAACTTCCCCAGGGAGGCTTAAAGTAAGTGTGGTGATTCCCTAGTCACCAAATCAGCCACTCCTGCACCAAAGTCAATTCTATGAGATTTTAAGTTTTTGCTTTAAGCTTTTAGATATTTCTTAGACTTTTTCCACAATGCAGAGCCAGGTTGTTCTTGACATTGCACAAAATAATACTAAGAAAAATAACAGAAAAAACAATAACATTTCTGGATTATGCAAACATTATTCTTCCATTTCTTATCAGATATGAACTATTTTATGATAAAGGAATGGGCACTGTAGCAGAAAGCTTGCAAATTGTTTCATGAAACAAGGGCACTGGAAGCCTGCTCATCAAAATAAGTAGTATTGTCTTTAAGGTATGAAACTGGGCAAAAGCTGGAGGTGATGGTGGATGCCTGTAACCCTAGCATTCTGGAGGCTCAATGGGAGGATTGTGAGTTTGAGGCCAGCCTGGGCCATATAAAAAAGGAAAAAAAATGGGCAGATAATATGCTTTATGGCAATAATGGTATATAACTTTTGAAAGGGGGCCGGGATTTAGCTCAGTTGGTAGAGTGCTGCGCTGCAGTCTCTGAGGTCCTGAGTTCAATTCCCAGCACCGCAAAAATGGGAGAAGGGCCTGGCAATCCACTCCCAAGGCAATCCCGAAAACAGTCAGCCATTGAAAACCCTATGAGGGTCGCTATGAATCGGATACCGACTCCATGACACCTAACAACAACAGCAACAATTTTTGGAAACTTTATCTGAAATGTTTTGAGAAACTGAATTGTGCCTCTCTTCCCATTCATATGTTGACACACCCACCCCCCCAGTGTGACTGTATTTAGAGGTAAGAGCTTTATGGAAGTAATTAATGTTAAATGCAGTATAAGGGTTCACCCTTGACCTTACTGGATTAGCACCCTAACAGAGATGCCAGCGAGCTCTCCTGTTCTTCCTCTCTCCATGTGAGGACCCAGTGAGCAGGTGATCATCTGTGAGCCAGGCAAAGAGTCCACACAAGACCTGTCGTGCTGGCCCCTGACCTCAGGCTTTCTCCAGAATGGTGAGAAAATAACTTTCTGTTGTTTACCCAGCCTATGGCATCTTGTTACAGTGGCTTGAGCTGACTACTTTTTCAATATCTGAGTCAAAATATTTGTCTTAAGAAGGCACATTTTACATTTGCAATAAGCCAAACATTGTTTTAAGGCCAAGGCGACTGAACAAAGTGGATGAGTGAACAGAATAAGGATGCTTTCCAAAATAAGAAAACAAAGAAATGAATGTAGTTCTAAAGCAAAAGCATTACTTTGGGCTGGATTTGGGGATAATATTAAAGGTGAACAAAACAGCATCCTTTTGATAATTCTGCCTTAGAAGGACAAAAGTCATTTACAAAATTAATTTTTCCCTTGATTATAAAAGCACAAAGATATATTAATATTTATTGTAGAAAGTTCCCCCAACTGAGAAAGTCATAAATAAATTAAAACAATAGAAATTTGCTATGCTATCATCTTCCAGAACTGCAATAAACATTTTGTAAGCCTGGTGCAGTGGTGCACACCTGTAATCTCAACAACTTGGGAGGTGGAGGCAAGAGGATCACAACTTTGAGACCAGAGGCAGTCTGCATAATTTAGTGATACCCTGTTTCAAAAAGTAAAAAAAATGGGCCAGTGGTACAGCACTCGCAAGGCATGCAAGCACAAGGCCCTGGGTTCAACCCCCAGTACCGCAAAAGAAAAAAGAAAAAAGAAAAAAAATTTGTAGATTTTATTCCAGAACCTGTGACCCCCAAATATCTATATATACAAGCTTGCATATTTAGGACCACACTGAATATGGTGTTATTTATCTTGTCTGGTATCCATTTAGCATTATATTAAATATAACTCAACAGACTTCAAAAACATGATTATATATTTTGGTGTAATGATCCATGTTGTGATTATACAAATCTAAAGTTATCTATCATCAGACATTAAAAACTTTCATATGGTTAAACCTTACAAATAACAAGATTTAAAAAGATGTGGTGTTCCATGGGCTTGTCCAAATGGAGCTGATAACTAAATGGGTTCTAGAAGCTCACTTCAGTTCCAAAAAGCTAAGTGTGACAATTTCTCCTAGTGGGCAAAATTTTTAAAGGAATGAGAATATAGGAAGAACGAGTTCAACTTTTGAGGTAACCACCAGATAGGCCATAATTTTAGGGACTATTATATCATCACAGTGGACCTTTAGACTTAAAATTGGCCCAAATTTTCCCCATGTGCCATAAATTTAATTGGAGTGATCTAATGTCTTAATGTTTCAGTATTTTGCAGGAAACCACCCAATGCAAAATTCATGACTCTATAAAGCCTAATTATAAAACTCTCTCTTCTTTCTAATCAGTTAATGATAAAGCTTTCTTATATCTACAGTCAGCAAAAGAAGACAAATGAACCATGATACACACCTTAGAATTTTCTAACCCAGCTGAGACTTCGTTATTATTGAAGGAACAAGACAGAACATAGGCGACAGTTCACGTGAACCAGTGGTAATAAACAGAAAGCAAACGAAATAAATGAAACCAAACGAACCGCCAAAATGCTCTTTTATCACGCGTGCTGTTATGGTGTGGATCTGAGATGTGCCCTGAAGGTTATACGTTTGACTGTTTCATCCCCAGCCTGTGGCAGTGCCTGGGGAGGTTATGGCAGTGTGGGAGGTGGGATCTAGCTTTGCAGAAGTAGGTCACTGAGTGAGGCCTTTGGAGGTTTTTATACAGCCCCAGTTCCCATCTTTTTCTACTTCCTGATCACCAAGACATGAGGTTTTCTGCCAGAGGCTGCCACTGCCTGCTCAGAGGCTTCCATGCCCCCACACCCTCTCACCTCTAAGGCCTGAAATCCTCTGACCATGAGCCCCTAATACATCATTTTCCTGGTAAGGTTATTTCCATTGGTGTCTCTGCCATAGAGATGCACCCGCTGACTAATGCACGTGTGCTTACTCTCTGTTGCTAACACTCTTTGGGAAAGTTTTATATGTGTCATTTTTACTCAGCCTATACAATTCATGGGGCTGGGATTTAGCTCAGTTGGTAGAGCACCACTCTGCAGTCTCTGACGTCCCGGGTTTGATTCCCAGCACTGCAAAAATGGGAGAAGGTAATCCCGAAACAATCCACCATTGAAAATCCTGTGAGGGTCGCTATGAGTCGGATATGACTCCACAGCACCTAACAACAGCAACAACAATACAACTCATGCCTCCACCCTTTGGCAGATCTAGAAGAGTGGGATAGAAGAAAGTGGGGAGGCTGTTCCCAGAATTGCCTTGCACCCTTGGACCAGCATCAGAGTGTGTGTGGGCATGGGGACCTCAGGCATGAGAGTATATCTTCTGCCTGGCTTATTCACATTTCTAGAGCTTGGGACCTCCATCCTCAGCACTGGAAACCCTTGCTGAGGGTTGCACCGACTGAGCAGGTGTTCGAGTCAGAAGTGATATCACTGTGGGCCCCACACCTCCTTCTTCTCCTTTCCTGTACCAATTCCTGGGAAAGATCAGATGTGGTGGTTGGAACTGGCTGTATCTGGACCTCACAGAGGGACTGACATCACAGTCTGAAGGACAGGAACCCCAGAGACAGATCTCCATCCCCTACACTCCCCTCCCTTCTACCTTCTCTTTCTTATCCTTGGCTCAGAGGTTCATCCCTTCTCCCCAGGACTATTTCAGTAGACTCCTCACCAGTGTCCTGGCTGGAGTGTTGACTATAACTATCTGATCTGTCTTTAGACATTTTTTGAGTGTTTAATTCTTTACAGTCTATAGGATTAAAACTTGATGTCTTAGCATAACATTTAAGGGTGTCTGGAGTGTGGCCCAATGCCTACTGGATTCCATGCTCCAGTATTTTTTTTAGTCTTTATTATTTAATGTTTTAATGAAGGGAAACTCATATAATATGAAGTTGACACCTTATAGTAATTATGTAACCATGGACTTACTCAAATATTGCAGTTTCTTATTATTACCAAACATCTTTATCTTTGTTGTTATTGTTGTTAGGTGCGGTCGAGTCGGTATCCGACTCATAGCGACCCTCTGTACAACAGGGGAAACACTATTGTCAGTGCTTCTCTGCTGTTCCTAGGGTTTTCAATGGCAGATTGATCTTTGGGAGGGGGTTGCCAGGTCCTTCTCCCAAGCCTACAGCATCTGGTGTTCCCAGGCGGTCTCTCATCCAGGTACTAACCAGGCCCGACCCTGCTTAGCTTCCGAAATCTGACGGGATCGGATGCCACAGGGCTATGGCTGCAGATCATTATCTAGTTCTTAACTATTTTCATCAACCCAAAGGAAATTCCATACCCATTCATCAATTGCTCCCCATACCTTCCTCCTCTCAGCCCCTGGCATATCTAATTTGTTTTCTGAATCTAGGGACTGACCTATGCTGAATATTTCCTATAAATGGAATTATACAATGTAGATCCAGCAATATTAAATCAATGACAGTTACAGTTCTACATGTGTGACTTTAGGAATGTTACTTAGCTCCTCTGTGCTTTGCTCCATTTAGACACAGGGGTTGAAATAGAAACTGCCTTGTAGGATTGGGCTGGGATTTAGCTCAGTGGGTAGAGCGCTGTGCTGCAGTCTCTGAGGTCTTGAGTTCAATTCCAGCACTGCAAAAATGGGAGAAGGGCCTGGCAATCTACTCCCAAGGCAATCCCGAAGCACTCCCCATTGAAAACCCTATGAGGGTCGCTATGAGTCGGATACTGACTTGACAGCACCTAACAATAACAACAACAACAACTTGTAGGATTATTGTGAGGATTAAATGAGATAATATGCAAGGCATGCTTAGAGTACAGCCTTGCACATGGTAAAGTGCTCAATGAATTCTGTTATTGTTATTTCTTTTTCTTGGACTTCTTTACTTGACCTTCCACTTTGACTTCCCAGGTTCTTATCTGCCTTTAGAGATGCAGACCAAGTACCTCCTCCTCTGGTCACTGTCTACTTGGCTCCTCTAAGTAGAGGTTATTGCTTTTGCATGGCGGGCCATACTTAGGACTGACCACTCACATCATCAGTTGCAGCCCATTCAGTCATTTGCCTTCATACTTGTCTTTGCCGTGAGCAAAGCTCATGTAAGCTCAGCAAGCCAGTCATCCGTGTATCCCTCACTTAGCCCCACGCTGGGCACACCGTAGACCCTCATTTGACCTTAGCCAAATGGGTTAGGATTAGGGTTCAACATTGCTAGATACCTTCCCAGGCTGACACCCATGTGAGAAAGGGGGGGTTAAGTCCCCTAACTCCACCTTGAAGGTCAGCTGAATTCCAAGCCCATAGCCATGTCAGGTGGTCTCCAAGCGTCTGACCACAGAAAGACATCACAAATGCCCGCAGCTGACATCTCCATTCCCAGAACGTGCCTCTCAGCAACTTTCTCTGTGCTGGGTTCAGCATAAAAGTCACTGTGGAGAGCTGGGGGTGCATTTGGAGCCGGCACCTTTCACCTGACAGATGCTTGATTTACTGTCTCGTGCACTCACGTTGATTCTGCCCAAGTAAGAACATTTTCATTGCTCTTGGAAGCAAAGCTCCGTTAGGACAGATCTGATTGTTGGAGTGGGAAGGAACATTTGCTCCATCTTCAAATATTGCAGTTTCCTTTTCCTACCAAACAAAGTTGTCCATGCAGCAGTACCGGCCCTTCATAAATCTCCTAAATATTGCTTGTTTGAAATCTGATGTAATTCCAAAATATCCATAAAGATGATTAGAATATAGCACAAGAATACCTTGCCACAGAGAAGCCTATTTAAAATCAGTCTAAAGTTGATCTTGAAAAATTGTCAGAAGCGAAACTATGTAAAGCAGGAAAAATGTGCTATGAGAAAAAAAAAAGTGTGAGTGACTATCACTCTGTGAGAGAGCTGTAATCAGATGCCTGGGCTCTGTTGAAAGGATGATACTGGCACTTCAAAGTCCTTAAACGTGTTATTGAGTTATGAAGTTTAAGGACAAGGTGCCAAGTATATGATAAAGATGATTATGGAGACAAAAATTTAGAAATATCCAATATTGGGAACTGCTAAGAGAACTGTACTGTCTCTATAGTACTATAAAGTCACTAAAATAATATTGAACACTAATACTAAAGAAATAATATTAGGCAAAGGAAAATAATGACAGTTACAAACTATGTATGCATAATGGTCTCAAATATGTCAAACACATGGTAAGAAATAGAGAGAATTGGTCATATCTACCATAGTTGCCCTTTAGTCATTAGTGGCATTAGAATGTCCTCTTCCTGCTCCTGACATCTACCAATTTATTAAGTTAAATTAAATTATTTGCTTATTATTTATTTTGGTAAAATAACCTTTGATTCTTGTTTAGAACTGAAGATTGGCCAGTTAGTTGTTGGCTCTTCTGGAATATTTCTCCTTTGGGGGAATGGCTGAAGCCTCGGGAGAATGGACTATCAGAAATAAAGTACCAGGTAGTCCAGCCCTGCCAAAGAAATGTATTTGTAGCATTTCAGATTAGTGATTGCTAAGGCTTGGGAAGGGCTGGGACTTGGCTCAGTGGGTAGAGCGCTGCACTGCAGTCTCTGAGGTCCCGAGTTCAATTCCCAGCACTGCAAAAATGGGAGAAGGGCCTGGCAATCCACTCCCAAGGCAATCCCGAAACAGTCAGCCATTGAAAACCCTATGAGGGTCGCTATGAGTCGGATACCGACTCGACGGCACCTAACAACAACAACAACAACAAGGCTTGGGAAAAGATGTGGTGAAACTTCAGTTTCCTATTTCTCCTGTGGGAACCTATTTTGGATCCATCCTAACTTTCCACACCTTCCTATGGGGGTCTTAAAGTTTGGTTCAGCTACTCATAACGGGAGAATGTGGACAATAGTTGTAGAGCAGAGAATCCAAGGACATAGTTTCAGGACCATAGACAAGGTAGGACCCAAGCAGACAGCAGACAACCAAGTGGGTGATGTACTTGAGAGCTGGTAAAAATGCAAAATGGCTCCATTTGACCTGGACTGGAAATAGAATAACAGTGCTTTGAAAATGACTCCAAAAACTCTTGCTTGGAAGTAGTATTTAAAAAAAAAAGAAAGAGAGAAAGTGAAATGACCTTTGTTGCTGGTATGAATCAGAGGGAAATAACTGGATTTGAGGAGATGGGTGATGTCATTGATCTGTGAGGCCCTATTGGAAAAGGAAATTTAGATAGATGTGTTTGTTGCCTTTGTCCATCTCTCCTGGCTGCCAAAATGCAGGTCAGGACTGTCATGCTGCTAGAGAGGGATAGCAGAGGAAAAATAGTTTCACTCCACTTATCAGGAGCAAATACCCTTGTCTTTGACACAGTAGTATTAGACAAAAAGAGACTTCTTATCCTACAAAACAATTGTGAGCCAATGTGGAGCTGAGGAGTCTGGTATGATGGGATAATCCGTACAGATAGTTGAAGATACTCCTGGTCCTTGAGAGTTATAAGGACCTATGGAAAATTGACTCAACAAATAATTTTGGGTCCCCTGTAATATTTTAGACCCTGTTATAGATAATTAATAGGGTAGTAAGTAATGGTTATATAATGTTTTGCCTTCCCTAATGACCCCAAAGAATTGGTCATGATGTGCTTTGAGCTGCTTTGTTAATAGCTGAATCTGGAAGATAGGATGTGTAAGAAAAAGAGCATGAGCCCAGGTATCAAAGAGGTCAAGGTCTGTCTGAGTCCTGATCACTAAAGCAATGTTCTTTTGGGAAAGGTATTTAATCTCTTTAGGTCTCCGTTTCCTCATTCATAAAATGGATTACAACAAAGAATAAAACGTCAACTTTTTAAATTGTCTTTGCAAATGTATGCATTCCCATTGTTTCATATCTTTACACACTTGATGTTGTTGGACTTCCCAGAAACAAAGGAGGAAGAGAATATCAGCCAGAACCTCATGTTCCTTTACAATTTTTAGTATAGATTTCCTAGCATAAAACAACTTAATCTGGCATCCAGGGAAACAAGCATTAACCCAAAACTCACAGATATCATGAGAAAAACTTGTATACACCTATGGGAAAGCCAGCTAGTGAAGAAATTATATGTGGACTTGAGAATAACTATGCTAAATATACTCTAAGATTTAAAAGACAAGATCAACCAAGAGAACTGAAAGTTATTTTTAAAATAACCAAATGGAAATGATAGGATCAAAAATACAACCAAAAGAGCAATGGACTTGTACACTTAAAAATGTTTAAAATAGTAAATTTTGTTATGTATACTTT
Source organism: Pedetes capensis (assembly GCA_007922755.1). Lineage (NCBI taxonomy): Eukaryota > Metazoa > Chordata > Mammalia > Rodentia > Pedetidae > Pedetes > Pedetes capensis. The sequence continues at coordinate 15,931 of VMDO01018425.1, forward strand.
ACCACAAACAGAGAGAGAGAGAGAGAGTGCAATTTATAGGTTTAACAGAAAACTAGACATTATTTAGGAGGCTATTGGTGCACTGGAAGAAAGATTAGAAAAAACATTCAGACTGAGATACTGAAAGGAATTGAAAGAAAAGAACTTAAGTGGTATGTGGGATGCAGTGATAAGTGTAGTGCAACTGTTGTTGTTAGGTGCCGTCGAGTCGGTATCCCACTCATAGCGACCCTCATAGGGTTTTCAATGGCTGACTGTTTCGGGATTGCCTTGGGAGTGGATTGCCAGGTCCTTCTCCCATTTTTTGCGGTGCTGGGAATTGAACTTGGGACCTCAGAGACTGCAGCGCAGCGCTGTACCAACTGAGCTAAATCCCAGCCCCTGTAGTGCAACTAGAGTCCCAGAAATGAAGGAGAGAGCGTATGGTAGAAAACAATGTGAAGACATCATGAACAAGGACAGTCACACCCAGGGAAGCAGTAAAAATATTTGATAACATTAGGCAGGCACTGACCAGTCAGAATATATGCTGGAGGCAGTGGTTGGGCTGTGTTCTTATGTCCCAGCTGAATGCTAGCCTGCCCACCACCAAGGGGCAGAATGCACTCACCACTGAGTGGTTCTGCTGGGAGACCAGAAGGTGCCCTCTGCTGGAGTAGTGTGCCAACAATGGCCACAACACCTGCTCCTCCTCTTCCAGTCCTGCATCAATCAGGACATAATTCCTCTAAGTCGGAGTTATGTCCTATATGCCTAAAGATATTCAAGCTCATCCAGAAGTAGAGTGGACTCCAGAGAGCAGACAGTCCCTTTCTTAACCAGACTGCCCTTCGCACTCCTATTGCTGTTGTTGCTGGCATGCTTCCAAGGCCTGCTTAGTCCTTGATGACTTTCCATCACTCAGATCTTTGGTTTATTTCCTGTCTCCCATTCTGCTGAGACACTGGTCTCTGGCCAACTGATTTCAGCTCCCGACACTCATCACTTCCCTTCTGTTTCCAGGAGTGGCCTGACACAGCCCTGAGGTTGCATAACTTCAGGGGTGAATTTCCCCAGTATATATGAGAGTGTATGTACACAGCAGGCAGCCCTGGAAGGTCATTATGAGGAGTATCATGTGAACAGTGTGTCCTAGAGTTGGGCAACCCTGCTGTTTAACAACCACTATACCTGGAAGTGGGAAGTTCCTTGAAGTCTGGAGTTTGGACTAACTGAGCAATCTTTTCCTGTGTTTTTGACTTGGACTATTGTTTTTGGTGTGCTACCATCTTTTCTTATTGTAATAGGCCTCCTTCTTGTTGTCTTTCTGGGTCTGCTAATTATAGCACCCCTTCTCTGGCCAGAGTGGTAGATACTTTACCTGCTTTATTCCTCATAGTTCCCATTGTGAATGGACATATGACCCAGGACTGGACCATCAAAGCCCTTTCCTTGGATTTTCTTAGTATACAGGAGCAAACAGTTGCTCTCATTTGATATGGCATTGCTAATATGGGGCTCAAAGTCTAGAAATGCCTATGGCAAAGCCCTGTAGAAACCATAAGGGACAGAAGGGAATTAGATGAACAAAAAGAAGAAGAAGGGAGAGAGAGGGAGAGAGAGAGAGAGAGAAAGAGAGAGAGAGGAGAGAATAGAGAGAGGAGAGAGGGGAGAAGGAGGAGGAAGAAGAAGAAGAAGAAGAAGAAGAAGAAGAAGAAGAAGAAGAAGAAGAAGAGGAGGAGGAGGAGGAGGAGGAAGAAGGAAGAAGAAAAAGAAGAGAAGAAAAAGAAGAGAAGAGAAGAGAAGGGAAGAGAAGGGAGAAGAGAGAAAGAACAATTACTTGAGTCCCTAAGGTTAACCTGGGCTAGGGTTTAGCTCAGTAGAGTGCTGCTCTGTGCTCTCTGAGACCCTGGGTTTGATCCCCAGCACTGCAAAAATGGGAGAAGGACTTGGCAATCCACTCCCGAGGCAATCCCTAAACAATCAGCCACTGAAAACCCTATGAGGATTGCTATGTGTTGGACCCAACTTGATAGCACCTAACAACAAGATGAACCTATGGTTGGACTGCTGTATAAGCCTTTACCTGCTCAGGTTTTCTCAAGATAATTTTTTTATTTTTGAGTTTCCATCTCCTAGAGAACACCCCTGAAAGCACTAACATCCTGGTACCTTAGGCATTTTTTGCACAAGGGCTATAATGTTGTTGTTGTTAGGTGTCATTGAGTCGGTATTCGACTCATAGCAACCCTATATACAACAGGTGAAACACTATTGTCAGTGCTTCTCTGCTGTTTATAGGGTTTTCAATGGTGGATTGGATTTCGGGAGTGGGTTGCCGGGTCCTTCTCCCAAGCCTGCAGCACCTGGTACTCCCAGGTGGTCCCCCATCCAAGTACTAACCAGGCCTGACCCTACTTAGCTTTCAAGATCTGACAGGATCGGATGCCACAGGGCTATGGCTGTAGGCAGAGCTATAATAGTAACCACAAAATATACATTATTTCATAAGATCCTGAAATGTGGTGCTAGTGAGCTGGGCAAAGAGTGGCAAGTGATTTTAAATCAAGTTAAAGCAATGTAGTGGAAACAGCAGCAGTCAGCCCCCTGCATGGAGCTCCAGTCTATAGAAGGCAGCCCTTGCCCATGAACGAAAAGCATTTAAGTCAAATTGGGCTGCGACCTCCATCCCAACCTTCTGTGAGCTTAACGGTCAGCATCCTCGCTGCCCTGGGACCTGCTAAGCATTTTTCTCCCCACTAGACATCCGTGTCTGAGAGCAACATCTCTGGTTCTGTTGTCAGTTAAAGTGAGTGGAAATCTGACTTCCAGGACTGCTGAGTGGACCCAGGTGAAGCACTGGTTGCCATGGTGCCCAAGTGCACTCTGCCTTTGCTGAAATCTCTGCACCTGTACCTGCAAAACACCATGGATGGAGAGCTTATTGTCATGATTAAAGCGGTTAGTCATGCATTAACAGCACGGAGAACATTCTGCTGGCCTGGAAAGTGGCATCTCTGTAGGTCAAATGGGAATACCTTATGGGTGCACTGTAGCGGGTAGTTCAAGGTCATTTCAAAGCATTTACTGAGAAGCAATGATGTGTCAGATGTCTGAGGGAGCATGGGAGGTGTAGACATCCGGCTCTGCAGACAGCCAGGTCAGACTGCAGGAGCCACAGGACTGGTGTGAACATAGAAGGAATCATAAAGGACACAGCTTTCCTGGTGTTCCAAAGCCACCAGTTGTTGTTGTTAGGTGCTATTAAGTCAGTCTGACTCATAGAACCCCTATAGACAACAGTGCCTGGCACTATGTCAGTGCTTCTCTGCAATTCATAGAGTTTTCAATGGCTAATTGTTTCAGGATTGTTTTGGGCGTGGGCTGCCACATCCTTCTCCCATTTATGTGGTGCTGGGAATCGAACCCAGGGCCTCAGAGTGTGCAGAGCAAGCACTGCACCAACTGAGCTAAACTCCAGCTACAAACCAGTGCAGAGAGGAAATTGCAGAAAGTTCTGCATATTTACTGACATAATGTGGTGACAGCAGTCATCTGACAGCACCTCTCTTGATCTCTTCTTCCCTATTCTCTATGGTTGCCCTGATCCAGGTCCTATTGTTGCTTTTTCCTATACTCTATTTCAAACTATTCTCTATCTAGGAGAGAGGTAATCATTCTATGGTTTGACTGCTCAGGAATCTCCTCTGGCTCCCTCCTGCCTTCTCCATGATCATATCAGATCTTCCTTTTTTGGCCTTTTACCCCTTAACTTCCTATACTTAACTTCTACCAGATGGAACTGGGGACTTTCCTACAATACCCTCCTACATCTTTGAAAGCTGGAATCCTCCAAGTCACTGAAAACATCCTTCACAGATCCTTCCACTTCTGAGCAAACACAAGGTACAATTTCCCTTTTGTGTGGCAACTTTCAGTCACCTCGAATTATAATTATTTTATAATTCTTCTTGAGTGTCTTGAGGACAAGACCATGCTTATTCATCTTTGTATCATTTTAACACAATTCCTTATTTTTGGCACTCAGGTAGTGTTTGTGATGAATGAATGAAAGTGTGAATGAGGAGATGAACGCTCATTCAGTAATAAACTGTTATAGGATAATACTTCAAATAGGGTATAATCATGGTTGTCATAGAAACATAGGAAGAAAACATGTAGATTTTATGTAATTCATTAAATAATGAGGAAACCAGTAAGATGTTACAATTAGTTCAAAGAGGAATTCTAAGTATCACATGCTCATAAACAGAAAATAATGCTGAATGAATTTTTAAGATGCAAAAACTGGCTTGGGGAGAGTTTGGGAGGAGAAGAAATCAGTTGCACTTCCATGGTAAACAGAATTAATTTGCATGTGTCTGTGGACAAGACATACTGTGAAATATCTTACAACCTAGAGCGTTGTCATGCCTGCAGCCATAGCACTGTGGCATCCGATCCCATCAGATCTCAGAAGCTAAGCAGGGTCAGGCCTAGTTAGCATTTGGATGGGAGACTGCCTGGGAATACCTGTAGGCTTGGGAGAAGGACCCAGACATCCCATGCCCCCAAAATAATCCGTCATTGAAAACCCTATGAACAACAGAGAAGCATTGACAATAGTGTTTAGCCTGTTGTACATAGGGTCACCATGAGTTGGACACTGACTCAACAGCACCTAACAACAACTGCAACAGAGAGTTGTCATAGAGCTCAAAGACCCTGAAAGGTGCAGATACCATAGGATCAGATAACTTACGGAGTGTCCTTAGACAATATGTATTTTTCCATGGAAGATACCCGACAATCCACAATCCTTTTGGTCCATTTCAAGGTTTCCACATTTTTAATTCCTACATAGGGTATTTTACCAAGGGATGGCTTCTAAATGCATCTTGCAATTGAAGGTAGTGATGGTGTCCTGGCAGCCAACAGGAACCTTATCCCCTCTCTTTGAGCTTTCTGGTCCATGAATACTTTACCTTAGATTGTCATTTATTAAGATAGAGGATAATAGTAATGACAGTTAATACTATGTGCCAAACACTCTTCTAAGTGCTTTACTTATTTAATCTTAACAACCCAAGAAGGAGGAGCTAATATTCTCTCCATTTTTAGATGAGAATGCTGGGTCACAGAGTGATAAAGCGACTTCCCCAAAGTCACACAGCCAGGAAAAGATGGCGCTGGAGCCAGGGGTGCTGTGACACACACCTGGGATCCCAGCAACTCGGGAGGCTGAGGCAGGAGGGTCATGAATTCAATGCCAGAGGCAGCCTGTGGAATTTACCAAGACCATGGCTCAGAATAAAAAATAAAAGAGGGACAGGAGGTGCCGCTGAGGGGTAGAGCACTTGCCTTGCATATGTGAGGCCCTGGGTTCAACCTCTCAGTACTGAAAAATAAAAAAAGATGGAGCTTGAATTTGAACTCTGTTCCATATTTTTAAACACTTTCCTGTTAAGACCATCCACAGACCTGAGGTGGGAACTGGTATTTTATGCCAATTTTAGAGGCCAAGTTTTGACTCCTTCTTAAGTGAATCTTAGTGAATCTATAGCCTCTAATTCTAATGCTTAATCTTTAATTATTTCAGGAATACCAGATAAATAGCTTTTCTTTAAACCTCCTTCAGAGGAAGGTGATCCCTAAGTGAAATCTATTTAATATAAATATCTCAAATTGCAGAATTTCCACATGGTCCTGTAAAGTTCCTGCAGGGATCTTTTAGGTTCCATAGCCCTGCACTATAAGATGGCATGGTGGAGTTAGCCTAAAATGAGGGTGCAAGGAAATTATTCTTATAAAATCAAATGAGTTTGCTGATTTATTCAACCATTTGTTTGTTGAACATATTGTGAATATTTTCTATGTGACCAGTATAGTTACTGTTATAAATGCTGAAATTATTTGCACTGAAATGATAGGACTTTAGCAACAGTTGTAACCATCAATATTTTTTCCACGTTATGGCAGCGGGCACTTTGAGATTGTAATTTGATGAGGGTACTGGGAAGGAAGGACCTTGACATGGCTCTAGGTGACTTTTGAAGTGCCTGAGTGTATCATGACTCAGCGATCAAAGGCTCTGGGTAGAGGAGGTAACCCGATAGGAGCTCCCCAATAGGGTGAATTGTAAGCTCTGTCCCCTCTGGTATATGTGCTACCTTGACTTTTTTGCCTTCTTCTCTGACTTCCATAGCTTTCACAGAGATCTGAAAAGGTTGGAGGAGACTCTGGGAAGAGTCACAAAAGTTAACCCAAGCTTAGAAATGTTAAGGTAAAAAGCAAAACTAAAAGAATTAAGATGGTTCAGGAATAAAGAGAAATTTTATGGTGGCCTTTAAAAAAATCTATGAAAGGAATTATAAAGGAAGATGGGAGCCAGGTGTGGTGGTGCACACTGGTAGTTGTAGCACTGAGGAGGCCAAGGTAGGAAGATCATGAGTTTGAGGCCAACTTTGCTTATATTGAGAGAGACCCTGTCTCAAAAAGCCACACCAAACCAAACCAAATAAAACAAAAAAGAAAAGAAAGATGGTGGCCAACTCTTCCCTTTTTTTTTAGTGCACATGGAGTATGTGAAGAAATAGAATTAGGTCTAAAAATTGTTCAGTGGCGAGTGCTTTTAAATCCTAGAGCTGATCACTGAAAGAATTTAGGAGAACCTGCCTCATAGTCTTTAGAAAAGCAGATGTCACATCTATAGTATACGCATGCAACTTTCCTAGAATCATATATGTGCACGTTGATTTCCTAAATTTCTAGGCAAAGACAAGTTCTATGAATCTCCCTGGGAATGTATCCTTGAGATTACAATTTGCTCCAGGAGGATGTGCATCTAATACTAATGTGAAACGGCATGAGCTAAGCTTGTCTTTGATTTTCCTGCAGCTGCCTCCTCCACAACCCATCTGAACATGTACTTCTATTTGCTCAGTATGTACTTTGAATGAAGGCATTGGGAAAAGGCTTGTTTGTAGAATCAGACAGGGTTTTACTTGCATCCTATCTTGTTATTGTGGGTTCTCGTTACAGCAAGTTATTGCTCTCTTTTGGTTTTAGTTTCCCATTTTTAAATGGAAAGATTATCTCTTACCTCAAGAAAAAAATTTGGGGGTAAAAATGAATCCTAGTAATGTATGTGTGAAGCCCTTTACAGTTCTAGCACATTGCAATAAGTAATAAAATGTTACTAGACATTAATGTCTACTCTGCAAAATAATAACTAGAAAATATTATTTCAAAAATAACAATGCTCCATTTACATATGAGTGATCACACTGTAATTTATGCAATTTTAAATCTTATCCCACTGCAAATGTAAATTCACAAGCACAGCTTCAGTTCCAAAGGGCTGTTTTTTCCATAAAGGTATAGCAATGTGAAATGGGGATGGACAGACACCCACCTACACGACATTCCTGTCACACATGTGTATGAAGGTCTTTTTGGTGGCAGGCCATGTGATTACTAATTTACTTTGGTAATTAAGGATGAGCTCTCAGACCTTCTTCCTTCCTACCATTGATACACTCACTGTCACTACAGCAAGGCCAGGAAAAATCACAAAGGAACTGGGGGAAGGGGAAAACTGATTAGAGAATAAATAAAAAAGGAAGGTGACATTAGAAAAGACAAGGCAAAGCCTTGCCATCCCCTTTATCACGGTCTCTCTTATTTTATGCAAAAATGGGATATTCAGCAGAGAAAAATCCCACAACTCAGAGGATTCTGCCCTAAGCTTCATGTCTGTAAGAGCGTAGTGGGAAGGAGAGGCAGTGCGTGGTGTGCATTCTCTCAGGGTGGAGGTGTGAAGGGCAGGGATGGAGGTGTGAAGGGCAGGGTTGGGAGGCAGAGGGCATGGAGGATGAGCTGATGTTTTGCTCTGCTTCTTGGCCCACCAGCTGTTGGGTGTCTAGAAAAAAAGCAGGGGACAGCTGCAGAGGCTAGCTTTGGGGAAGATGTAAATTTATAGCTTGAGTAATGTTTTTATAACTTTGCTTTTATAATCTTGCTTTCTTAGAGGGACCAAACTATCAGGCTATTTGATCTTTAGAAGGTCATTGGGACAATGAAAGGTACAGGCTGAGGTCTGGCTCACTTATGAAATGATTCATTTGGGACCTGTTTACACTGGAGCCTCGGCTCAGTAAGGATGTGTATGAAACCTCCCTTCACAGTTTACTTTTATCAATCACTTCAGCCTACAGAAAGCGTTCCATTGGGCAATGAGTCCTGTGGTGACATCTTAGCAGATTCCCTAACTCTCTCCGCTTGAGGAATCTATAGACTCCATGACTTGCTATCCATGGTTACCAGGCCAGACCAATTCTGGGATTTAAGATAGTCTTGTTCATTCCAAGAGTCCATACTCAAAGCTACTTCCTTCTCTTCCCCATAGCAGGGAATGCCCTATTTGTGGCACTAACAAGAGGGTTCTTAGGCCTGGTTGTGACTGGGAGCTTGGAGTTCTCTCACTCAGCAATTCCCAGGGGGCATGAGTGGGAGCATTCCTTCCTCACCTCTCTGTGATTCTAGTGTGCAGTCAAAGTCGACAATTACTGCTAGGAAGCAACTTGGGTGGGCGCATGGAGAGGTACACTGGGCCAGTCCATGCAATTTCCTTTAGCTCTTCCAGGGCATATGACATAACGCAGGTTGTTAATGGGTCATCCTATCATGGTCCTGTGTTCTTCTTCGTCAAGTCCAGCTTCTCAACTGGACTAGCTTCTCAGATTATTTGCCCAGCATAGAGATTGAAGAGGTACAGTCAAAGGATACAGCCCTGAACGACTGCCTCCTGGTCCATGTGCAGACTCCTCACGAACGCAATTAAGTGCTCTGGTGTTCCCATTCTTTGAAATGTTGTCCATGATTTGTTGTGATCCACACAGCCAAGTGCCTTTGCATAGTTAATAAAACACAGATAGATATCTTTCTGCTCTTCTCTGTTTTCAGCTGATATCCATCTGGCATCAGCAATGATATCCTTGGTTCCATGCCCTCAAAGGAATCAACAGATCTGTCCTGGAAGAAGTGCAACTAGAGTGCTCCTTGGAAGCGAGGATGGCTAGACTATTTCTTATGCATTTTGGACATGTTGTTGGGAGGGACCAATCCATGGAAAAGGACATCATGTTTGGGAGAGTGGTAGGTCAACGAAAAGAAGGAAGGCCCTCAGCTAGATAGATTGACACAGTGGCTACAACAATGGGCTTAAACATAAAGATCATATGTGTGGAACAGTGTTGGGGAGTGTTTTGTTCTGTTGTACATAGGGTCACTGAGTCGGACCCAACTCAGCATCTAACAACAACAACAGGGTATATGACATGAAGGAGGACAGGACAAGGGTCAGGTGTCTGCTGCTCAGATGGAAGTGTTGGTGGTCAACATCCTGGTTGGTCACTGCTCTTTCCCTGGCTTAGGCAGGGATCAGTACGCTGGCATTCCCCTGAAGCACAGGTGTGGGGCCTATAAGATGGTGGTAGCCCAGGTATCTTTCTGAGGGCCTGATCCATTCTAGGGAGACTCACATATTCCTGCCACCCTGAAGGTAGGAGTGCAGATTATTGATATTAGGTGCTGTCAAGTCAGATCTGACTCACAGTGACCCTGTGTACAACAGAAGGAAACATTCCCTGACACTGCCAGGCCTGGCACTATGTCAAGGCTTCTCTGCTATTCATAGGATTTCAATGGCTGATTGTTTCGAGATTGTTTCTGGAGTGGATGGCCACGTTCTTCTCCCATTTTTGAAGTGCTGGGGATTGAAAGCACAGAGCAGCCCTCTCCCAACTGAGCTAAACCCGAACCCCAGAGTGCAGAAGGTACTCCCATAACAGTTCCTTCCATGTCCCATACCTACCCCAAATCTCTACTAATTCACCTTTCCCCAGCCTGGGTGTCAGACCAGCTGTTGTGCAGCTGGCACAGGTATCTGCAGCCAAGGTTCATCCTGAGAACTGGAACCAGAACTGAGTGCAATAGTAGTGGGGAGGTGTGTGTGTGTGTGTGTGTGTGTGTGTGTGTGCACTTGCATGTGCATGCATGCGTGTCTGTGGGTAGGTGTGTATATTTGTACAGGTTAATGTATGTATCAGCTATCTATCCACCTATCTCTATGCAGAGAGCTATTTATTTTAAAGACTTGCCTCCTATGATTGTGGAGGTGGCATTCTGAAACCTGTCTTGAGTCCAAAGGTAGTTTGGAGGTAGAATTCTCTCCATTTTGGGGGACATCAATTTTTTTTTATAGCCTCCAACTAATTGGCTGGCCTCTCCCTGGATTATGGAATATGAACTGTAAGAAATAAATTTCTGTTGTTTAAGCTGCCCTGCCTGTGGAGTTTTGCTATAGTAGCCTGAACTGATCAAGATGATTACCCTGAAGGTAAACCCTCCTTTGCTGAAATGTTATTTGTTGTTAGGTGCTGTTGAGTCAAATCTGATTCATAGTGATCCTATGTACAATAGAATGAAACACTACCAAACACTGTGCCATGCATATGATCTTTTATGTTTGAGCCCATTGTTGCAGCCACTATGTTTCTTCTCATTTTAAGTTGTGCTACATCAGCAAATGGAGGTCCCAGGGGCTTTACTCCATTCCTATCATTAAGTTCAACTCTACTTTGAGGAGGTAACTCTTCCAAGTTGTTTCTTGTGAGCCTTCCAGCTTGCGGGGGGTGGGGGTTGTCTCACTTTTCTGGTGCTGTGTTTGACAATGCTTCACTGCTATTCATATGGTTTCTAATGGTTGTTTTGGGAGTGGGCTGCTGGGTCCTTCTCTCTCGTCTGTCTTGGTCTGGAATCTCACCTGAAACCTTTTCCCCATGGGTGGCCCTGCTGGTATCTGAGATACTAGTGGCATAGTATTCAGCAACACAGCAACACACAAGTCACAACAGCACGACAAGCTGACAGACACATGCTAAGATGCTGTTGTTGTTAGGTGCAGTCGAGTTGGGTCCGACTCATAGTGACCTTATGTACAACAGAACAAAACACTCTCAGACACTGTGCCGTGCCTGGCACTATTGTCAGTGCTTCTCTGCTATTCATAGGGTTTTCAATGGCAGATTATTTCAGGAGTAGATTTCTAGGCCCTTCTCCCTAGCCTGTAGCACCTGGTAGTCCCAGGTAGTCTCCCGTCCAAGGACTAACCAGGCCGATCCTGCTTAGCTAATGAGACCAGGTGGGATCGGATGTCAGGGTGTTATGGCTGCAGACATGCAGAGATGAAATGGGAATATTACCTGCATGGGCTAGTAGCTATGTGAGTACACACATACACACGTGTAGACATATCCGTATATATTCAGGACTTCCTTTTCCAGCATAAATGGGGGTTTTTCTGCCTTATTGGAAAAACACATTGTTCTTTGCTTCCTAATCCCTTCACTGCCACCTCATCTAACTCCTAGACTCCAGTTGTTAGGTGTCAATACATCCTTATTAAAGACAAGTGTTTTCGATCAATTCATACCCCCTTCCGTACGGCCATGGAAAGTTCTAACTGCTTGGAGTGAGCTATTTGATCAGTCTGCTTGCTCATTTCCTTTCAGAGGATAAAAGGGTATTTGTTAGGCTGTGAGTGCAGGGGAAAATGTGAAGCTCACATTTAATATCTGTTGGGTACAATTCGTATTTTAAATATCATAATTGTAGCCTTTCCAAATCATTATTTTTTAATGCAGTTAAGTACAATTCATTAGCCTGGTGCTGAAAATAGCAATGACATTTGCGTCACTGCAGAGGCATGTAATCAGGAGGTTCTGAGCCCACTGAGGTTTTTGTGGCCCAGTTCAGTGGGGTCCCGTGACCATCATGCATTTTGCCATGAGCAGAGGTGGAGGGCAAGTGGGTTTCTGCTGGTGCTGCCTGTGAACCAGGGCCCCCTGCTCCCCCTGCCTGGGCTCTCCACACACCGTGCAGCCTTCAGCTCAACTCTGAGAAGGTGTGGGAGGCATTTGGAAGCTCCTTACATCCTCTTTTTTTTTTTTTTTTTTTTTTTTTTTTGCGGTGCTGGGGGTTGAACCCAGGGCCTCACACCTGCATGCTCTGCAAGTGCTGTACCACTGAGCTGCATCCCCAGCCCATCATTTTACTTTTTGAGCAGGGTCTCGCTAAGTTACGCAGACTGCCTCTGGTCTTGAACTTGTGATCCTCCCTCCTCCGCCTCCTGAGCCACTGGAATTACAGGCGTGCGCCACTGTGCCCAACGCTACATCCTCTTGGTTTTTACTTACCCTTTGTTATGGTTTGGATCTAAATGTCCCCTCAAGGTCATGCATTTGAACCTTTGGTCGTCAGGTGGTGGCACTGTCCTGGGGGGTCATGGAGCTCTGGGAAGTGGGATTCCGGCTTGGAGGAAGCAATTACTGGGTGGGTCTGTGGAGGGTTTCACTCAGATCCATGGATCTAGTTGCTCTCTGCTCCTGATATGCCAAGATGTGATATGAAGTTCTCTGCTACAGACCCTGCCACTTGCCCCCTCTATGTCTGGCCTGCCCAGCCGCTATGGAGGGTCATCCTTCCAATAAATATGGAGCCCCCATAAGTTGTTTCGCCTGCAGCCTTAGCCCTGTGGCGTCTGATCCTGTCAGATCTTGGAAGCTAAGCAGTGTCAGGCCTGGTTAGTGCTTGGATGGGAGACCGCCTGGGAACACCAGGTACTGTAGGCTTGGGAGATAGATCCAGCATCCCACTCCCAAAAATCAACCCATCATTGAAAACCCTATGAATAGCAGAGAAGCACTGACAATAGTGTTTCACCTGTTGTACGTAGGGTCACTATGAGTTGGATACCGACTTGATGGTACCTAACAACAACATACGTTGTTTTGGTCAGTTTCTCTGTCACAGTGATGTACCGGCTGACTAACGCACCTTTGTTTACAACATTCTTATTGCCTATAGAGAATAAGGTAGCAATTATTACAAGAAAAAGAGCTGGGGGTATAATTCTGCTACATCTCAATGTTCCACATCGACCTTGATGGATGACAAATTTGGAGGGACGATGCGAGGGTGCAGGACCAAGGAGCAGATGCACCTCATTCCCTCCAGCCACAGTCTCCCTCCTTCCCCTGGGCTCTGACTCCAACTCAGTCTCTCTCTCTTCCTCATTTTCCTTTTGCTTCCTGTGCCCAGTCTGTCCTGCTGCTTCTCCCTGGCTTCCCCCGTGGTTATTTTCCCCTTCCCTGTCTCCCTCCCTCCCTCTTCTCTCCTTTCTCACTGCTGCTGATCCCTCAGGGTTAGACTGAAGTCCCACAGCGGAGACTTTGTGTTCTGGATGTTCAAGCACCTACCACTACCGAGTCTCAAGTGCAGCCGTGACACAGGCCTGGGCGGATGCCCGCTGCAGGGTGCCAGAGGGCAGCACTCAGCGCAGGGTTTGTGTTGTTCTATTTCCCCAGGCTGGGGGAACACAGGACAGAAAAGTACAACATGGGATGGGGGTGTCCCTCTTCTCCGTCCCTGCTCTGCTCTCCACCAGTTTGTGCCTTCTGCATGCCCTCAGTCACCTGCAGCTCCTGCTTGCTACCCAGGCCAAGCTTCTGTGCTTTCCCCAAGCTCCTGTCCGCATCCATGGCTTGGGGAAGGCCCCTGATGCTCTCAGTAAAAGGAGCAGAACCTCCACCATGGCTTTTTTTCCCCTTGTCTTTTATTTGGTTATTTTGTTGTTGTTGTTAGGTGCCGTCGAGTCGGCATCTGACTCGTAGCAACCCTCATAGGGTTTTCAATGGCTGACTGTTTTGGGATTACCTTGGGAGTGGATTGCCATGTCCTTCTCCCATTTTTGAGGTGCTGGGAATTGAACTTGGGACCTCAGAGACTGCAGCACAGTGCTCTACCAACTGAGCTAAATCCCAGCCCTTGGTTATTTTATTTATTCCAAAAGAAAGTGTGGAACTTCTTAGAACTCTAGGCTTGGAATTTTCTAGATAAGCCTTTGGGAGGGAGTCTTTGAGGAGAGGGAGACCGTCCATTCTCTCCCCACCTTTGGGGCTCCTTGGGGTGGCTCATTTTCTAAGTCATCACTTACACATGTTACCTTTAAAAGGACAAAACATGGCATTAGGGATATCGGACTATGGCTTTCACCTGACCCCTTATACTTCTAGTCCCCCAGGTTTATTTTTGAAGTATTTATTATTATCATCATCATTATAAAAGGCCAGGAGAAAGTGTGATACGGAGTCAAGTGGTGGAGGAACATAACATGCTAAAAACTCCACCTGTTCTTTCTTCCCTGTATTCTTTCTTGTTTTTTTTTTTTTCCCTTGATCTTTACTGTACTTATTGGTTGGTACCTGAACCCATTTATTGGCATTTTATAACAACAAATAAATAATATAGTGATAAATTTTTAAATCTATGTTAAGTTTGAGTTTTGATGTGCTTAATACAGTTCCATATTCTTGAGTTCATAATAAATAGCACCCTGGCATCAGATCCTGCCTACTCTCCGAAGTGAAGCCGGGTGGGCCTGGTTAGTCCTTGGATGGGAGACCACCTAGGAATACCAGGTGCTACAGGCTAGGGAGAAGGACATGGCCATCCACTCTCGACACCATCTGCCATCAAAAACTCTATGAATAATCAAGAAGCATTGACAATAGTGCCAGGCATGGCACAGTGTCAGGGAGTGTTTTGTTCTGTTGTACATAGGGTTGCTATGAGTCAGACCTGACTCAAGGGCACCGAACAACAACACCAATTAAACCTACTGCTTTCCATTTATCTTAGCTCTTCTTCCACACCAACACTTACCTAGGTGTTTCCCCTACTGGTCTTTGCTTATGAGAATGAAGTTAGAAAGAGAAAATGCTCCCTAATCCTGATTCTAGTCTCTCATTTGTTTTCTTCTAAGCAACTCCTCCAAACTATTCATGATTAAAATAATAATAATAATAATAATAATAATAATAATAATAATAGTATGATGATGATGATGATGAAAACTGCTTTCTTCACTCTGATGATTTCTTCCTCTCTTGGCTTAGTTTTAAATATAGTAATGTTGTCATTTCAACCTATGTCCTTGAAATAAAATTCTTCTTTCAAACACAATGTTTTTTAAGATGAAAATATATAAGGATTTTGGTTTTAATTAGAATTTATTGAAAGTCTTGAAGTTACCCACATTTATTTAATTCAAGAAAGGCACTCGATGTTCTAATAGTCAGAAACTAAACTGGGACACAGCTAATAGAAGAACATTTTCTCTTCTAAAGAGGCTTTTGAATTTCATTATCAACCAATGAACTAATAAGCAGAAAAGCTAGTTTGAAGGTGGAGCTCTATGTGTGTGGAGCTCAGGAATGACTCAGTCAATTACTGTGAACTTCTTCTGTGTCTGGTGTGTGCAAAGAGCCACATATTACATATGTGCTGGTAAGGGGGCCTTAGGATTCAACAGCATTCAATCAACAGCCACAGACTGCATTTGATATTCTAATGAGTTCTCTGCCTATCTTCTGCGCTTCTGAGCAACACCGTGAATATCTTCCCTTAGATTTTGTCCACAGACTCCTCCCTTTGGGTATCCAAGAGTGAACTTACCACCTCTCTATCTTTGTTAAATGATTCCTTTTCACTCAGACATTCAAACTAGAAACTCAGCCCCTCCTGGCCCTGGCCTTTCTGTGGTCAGTCTCTCCCCATACGATCATGTGCCAGGATATTCAGCCAATTCTTCCTTTTAACTATTGGTAGGAGCTCTTTCTTCCCCTATCCTGCTGCTATTCCATCATCAGACCCTTGTGTTTTCTCACCTAGACCCTTGCAATGGCTTTGTAACTTATGGATCCCTAGAAATTTGTTCTGTGTTTTCTGTGTTGTTCCTGCTAAGGTGATCAACCATCTCAGCCTGACCTGGACTGAGTGGTTTCTTGGGATGCAGAACTTCCAGTTTTAGGATAGGACAGTCCCAGGCAAACTGGGAAAGCTCATCTTCCACCTGTGGTTACCTTTCAAGTCCAAGGTTAAGGCAAGGGGATCAGACTTGCTGATTATGGATCACACAGAAAAGGAGGCTAAGAGAGTATCTGGCATCTTTCACCTTTTCTCATGGAAGTTGGACTTAGACTCATGAGGTATGGGCACTCCCAAGTGGAGCAGACGGTTCTAGGCCTGGGTGAGAAAAATTAACGACAAAAATTGCTATAGTTTGGATACAACTTGAGTAGTTTCCCAAAGGCTCAGGTGCTGGAAGCTGAGTCCCCAGGGTAATGGCACTGAAAGGTGGTGAGACCTTAAGAAATAGGGCCTGTGGGAGGTGACTGGGTCATAACTGCCCTTGTGAAGGGATTAATGCTGGTTTCATGGAGTGGTTTAGGTCTTGAATGGGTGAATTAGTTTCCCCAAGAGCCAGCTGTTATGAGTGAGTGGGTCCCTCCCTAGTCTCCTGCTTCCTTCTTACCATGTGGTCTCTGTTGCATATGCTGCCAACACATGATGCTGTCCACCATGTTAGGATGCAGCCGGAAGGCCCTCACCAGAGGCTGACCAGAGGGGGCTGCCTGATGGTGTTAGTTGGTTTTCTGTTACAATAATAAATACCTAAGATAATCAACCAATGGCTCATGGTTTTGGAGGTTCTAGTCCATGATTGATTGGTCTGGCTGCACTGGGGCTGTGGTGAAGCAACATGTCATGGCGGAAGTATGTAGTACAGCAAAGCCGCCCACCTCATAGCTGGAAAGCAAAAGAGAGTAAGAGCAGGGGCTGGGGTCCTACTGTCTCCTTCAATGTCATATCCCATGACTTGAAAACTTCTCACGAGGCTCCACCTCCCAAAGGCACCACCCACCTCCCAATAGTGCCACTGATTGAGAATCAAATCCTAACCTATGGACCTTTGAGACACACTTGTCCAAGCAATAGCACTGAGATTGGACTAAAAGCTTCCAAAACTGTGATCTGAATAAATTTTTCTTGATAAAGTACCAAGATTTAGGTATTTTGTTATAGCAACACAAAAGAGACTAAGACAAATATCTTTACATACTTTCTCTGTATCCAGTCTCCCTAATTACAACACATATTGTTCACATTCTGCCAGGTCTCTTTCCTCTATGCTTGAAAATCTACTTTTCTTTTTATGATATATAAAATCCAGACTTCTTGCTGTAGCCTCCAGTTCTTCAGAGTCTGACCCTAACGTCCATTTCTAGCTTCTCGTCTTGCTCTTCCCCTCCTTATGCTCTCCCTCCAGCATCAGGGGTATCGCTTGTAACTCATGAATCATGCAGTGGGTTTTCATTCTTTCATGGAGCTGGAATAATCTGCCACAACCACCCTCTGTTCCAAGTCTAGCTGTCACCTCTCTGTGACTCCTTATTGCTCATGCCAGGCTGTGGCCCCTCATATCCATTAGCTGTTTTTTTTCTCTATGCTAATAACTTTTACCTTGCTACATTTTTATTTATGTGTCTCTCTCTTCCTGTACCTATGAGTGCCTCAGGTGCTAGACACAAACTCCACTCACCTTTTCTATGGGAGATGAAGAAAAAATGCATTACAAAATGTCACCTTGAATGAATTATAGTTACTTAAATCTGAGTGGATTTCATAAATATATGTAGCAAGATATAATTTGTTCCCTAAGTATTCCTTTCCCTACTTTTACTTTACTAACAGAACCTCACAAATTTAATGGTCCATGGATGCATCCTGTTTATTTTTTCCTCTTTCATGCTGGTTGGAATGTGAACTTAATGGCAGGAATGAGAGCAGCTATCCTTGACCCTAGCCTGCAGCTGTAGCCCTGTGGCATCCGATCCTGTCAGATCTCCGAAGCTATGCTGAGTCAGGCCTGGTTAGTACTTGGATGGGAGACGGCCTGGAAACACCAGGTGCTGTAGGCTTGGGAGACGGACCTGGAAACCCACTCCCAAAAATCAATCTGCCATTGAAAGCCCTATGAACAGCAGAGAAGCGCTGACAATAGTGTTTCCCTTCTTGTAAGTAGGGTCGCTACAAGTCGGATACTGACTCAACAGCACCTAACAACAACAACATCCTTGACCCTAAGGGAGAACCTAATGCTATGGACGGCAGATTAATGAGAGAATGAACATCAATCCCCAACACCTATAGCCAATAAATTGTCCCTGGATTGTTTATACTTGGACTATTTTGTGTGAGAGAAATAAACCTCTATCTTTTAAAATCACTATTAATTTGACTTTATTACCACATCCAAACCTGTAACTTAATTAATATGAGAAAGGAAAGAGGTCAGGAGTGAAATAATCCTTTTATAGTCTTACTTAGATCAAAGTTTGATGAGAGGAAGAGAGTGAGAGAGCAGAGCAAACACACAGAGACATAACTCTTCCATTTAGTTCAGTGTAGAAGGTGGGGCTTTTTTTTTTTTAACCACAAACACTTCTCTTGATCAGTGTTTTCTGATATAAATTGTTTAAATCTTTCTGTAAGATATTATTACTGGGGAAATAATAGAAAAGGAATGGAAAGAGAGTGAGGACTGGAAAGCCATTTGTTGTCCTTTCCTTGATAACTCTTTAGATCTGGCGTTTGAACAATCCAGATCATCATTAAGATGCCAGAAAGATCTACCATCAAGAGTCGGTGTCGGGCCCCTGCCAGAAATGCCACAAAGCAAGACATGGTTTCTGACTTCAACGACTTAAACAGATAAGAGAAGACAAAAGTGAGTAGGTAGGTAGGAAGGTAGGTAGGTAGACTGACAGATGGTGAAGTGTTGACATCCTCTTTTACAAGTCAGCCAAATAACAGAAAGGCTACTGAGAAGAGAGAGAGGCAATTTGGCATGGTGGCAAAATTAAAGCTTTGGGATGACAATTGGAAATTCTCATTTGTTATTTGTTAGCTGTCAGATTGCAGCCAAATTACTTAATTTATCTGAGCTTTATCTCTATGAGAAAAGGCCTATAATACCCACCTCTTTTGATTACCATGTGAATTAGCAAACACATGTGGGCTCTTATTGAAACAGCTGTCATTAATTGCTTTCATATTTATGTATTATTCCACGTGGAATTTTGTATACAGAGTGAGATAGACATCTAAATTTATTTCTTCTCATGTGGTTACCCAATTCCCTCTGCATCATTTTTTTTCTTTTTTGAAGTACTTGAGGGTTGAACCAAGGGAATGCTAGGCAAGTGCTCCACCACTGAGCTGCATTCCAAATCTCCCCTCCCTTTTTATTTTTTTAAATTTTGAGAAAGGGTCTTATAAGTTACACAGGCTGCCTCTGCCCTTAAACTCACGATCTTCCTGCCTCAGCCTCCTGAGTAGCTGGGATTATAAGCATGCACCACAATGCCTGTCTTTTACATCATTTCTTAAAATAAAAATGTCTTTGTTCTCTGGTACTAGCTCTGTCAAATATCAATGTCCCATAATGCATAGGTCTGTTTCTGGGCTTTTCTCTTCCACTTATTTGTCATTCTATCTCTGTAATTGCTGACTGCTTTGTGTTCAAGAACTATAGATGATGTTTTCACACCAGGTATACTAGTTCTGCCATCTTATTCTTCCTCATAATTGTCTTGGCTATTTACATTCTTATCTGATTTTCAGGATCAAGATCCATAGGAAGCACCGTCAAGATTTGGATTAGAAGTACATTAATTGTATAGATGCTTTGGGGGAATATTGAGAGCTTTAAGGGCAAGATTTAATGGACAGAGAGTAATGAAGGGTTGTTGCTGTTGTTGTTAAGTGCCATTGAGTCAAGCCTGACTTATGACAATCATATGTTATGTGTGCAGCAGAATGAAACACTCCTCAATTCTGTGCCAGGCACACAATCTTTTTTATGTTTAAGCCCATTGCTGCAGTCACTGTGTCAATCCATCTAGTTGAAGGCCTTCCTTTTCTTTATTGACCTGCCACTCTCCCAAACATGATGTCCTTCACCAGGAATTGCTCCCTCCTGACATCATGTCCAAAATATGTAAGACACAGTCTAGCTATCCTTATTCCAAGGAACACTCTGGTTGCACTTCTTCTAGGACAGATCTGTTGGTTCTTTTGTCAGTCCATAGTATATTCAATTTTCATCTCTAGCATCATAATTCAAAAGTATCAATTCTTCTCCTGTCTCCGTTATTCAATGTCCAGCTTTCACAACCACATGATGCAACTGAAAATACCATGGGCTGAGTCAGGCCCACCTTCATCTTCAATGTGACATCTTTAGAAGGGGATATAGCAGAAGGAACAATACAGGCAAGAATGCCCATTGTGTGTTTGGTAACTGGAATGGCCTTGTTCACTTGGTGAGTGATGGGGACCAGAAGAAAGATGTGGAACAGTCCTCACCGGCCTTAGAGGTGGCAGGTGTAAAGTACAACTCACACCTCTGCCAAACCTAGGGAACAGAAGGTCCTGTGACAGTCATCTAATGATTTCAATTTTGTGAGATCGTAACACAAAGGAGATTAATAAGAGAAAAGTTAGGGAGATGGAAGAAGTTTTTCCAGATATTAATGAGGTCCTTTGAAAAGTGATGTTATTTTGCTGGTGCTACTAAATCCATTGGTAGGCACTTTGTGGGAATGTTGTTGTTGTTGTTGTTAGGTGCCGTCAAGTCGGTATCCGACTCATGGCGACCCTCTGTACAACAGGGGAAACACTATTGTCAGTGCTTCTCTGCTGTGCGTAGGGTTTTCAATGGCAGATTGATTTTTGGGAGGGGGTTGTCATGTTCTTCTCCCAAGCCTACAGCTTCTGGTGTTCCCAGGTGGTCTCCCATCCAGGTACTAACCAGGCCCGACCCTGCTTAGCTTCCGAGATCTGAAGGGATCTGATGCCACAGGGCTATGGCTGCAGGCTTTGTGGGAATATGAGCTAAGAAATGTGCATTCTCTGATGTTTCTCCCACATGTGTAATTAGTTTGAACAAAACATGCTCAGCCACAGGTACTCATCAACTTCCAAAAGTGCAACCTACTTTGCCTGGATGAACCTGCTGGGGTCCGCCTGTTGACTCTCTGTGCCTTGTGCATTCAGCTTTCCTTTTGCTTTATTGCTTTGATTACCAGAGCCAGGAAAGCCACGTGGTTCTGCTGTTGTTATGTGTAATCCCTGCTGGCTGAGGCCCCTGCAAAGCTACTTTAAAGGCCAGCCGGATAGCTGTTAGAATGTGCAAAGCAGCGTTTGCAGAATCACAGTGTCTGTGAGGTAAATGGACAGCAGGGTTGGCTCTCCAGCCTGCACAGCCTCTCATGTGGTTGAGAAGGAAGCAGCCCAGAGAGGGGATGGACTGCTCTTTAGTGATCTCGAGCATTTGGCACAGAACAGGGATTAGAATCCACATCTGCTGATTTCTGCCTCTCTGGTCCACCCATGACATTTGCCTTCTCCATGAGATGTCTTTTTCATCTTCCTGGTCACTCTCTTTGCTTTCTGCTTGGTTTTTTTGTCTTCTGGTCCACTTTCAAAGGTCCAGATTTGAGCTATGACTGGTTTTATGTGGTCCTTGGTTTGGGATTGTAATTATATGACCTACATGGCTGAGGATTTACAGCTTGAGGGTAAGAACAGGGTTAGAAAACAGCATTCCCCTGGCTCCCCTGCTGACTGCCTGCCCAGGCTCCAGCCCCAGGCAGGCTCCACTCAAGTTCTCCTAGGAGCCCAGCAGGAGTTGTCTCGAGGGGGAGTCTCAGACCAAACCCTTTGCTACCCATTGTTGTTGATAGCGACCCTCATAGTGTTTTCAATGTCTGACTGTTTCAGGATTGCCTTGGGAGTGGATTGCCAGGTCCTTCTCCCATTTTTGCAGTGCTGGGAATTGAACTTGGGACCTCAGAGACTGCAGCACAGTGCTCTACCAACTGAGCTAAATCCCAGCCCTTGCTACCTGTACTCCTGTCATTTTGTTCCTTGCCTCGTAGTGATGGTAAGGACAGCAACAAGTCTACCACAGTCCCCGGAAGACACTGACTGGTTGCTGGTGCCTGCTGAAGACATCATGGCTATTGACAAAGGTGTTACCCACAATGCTGATATTGCTTCTTTCTGGACCAAGAGTGATGGTCTTGCCTGATGTCACCTTGGTTACCAGTGCCGGTTCATCCTTCCATTTTCCTACCCATGCCAGGATCCCAGCAGGAATTTCCAAGAGGAGTAAGAGGAAAATCTGACCGCCATAGAGCATGCTGTCCACTGAATTGTACTTGCCCTTGACCTTGTGTGATTGATTTCCACCAGGCTGCCATGTTTATTCCCTGAGGATGCGATTGCACTAACATCTTCATTGGGCAGATTCCTGAGTACAGACTCTTGAATACAAAATCTGTAAAATATAGCCTGACAGTGGGAGAGTGGCAGAGAGCATAAACTGGGGAGTTAGAATATCTGCGTTCAAATCACGACTCCATGACTTATAGCTCTGCATGACCTTTGGCAATTTATTAAACTTCTTTGAGTCTCAGCACACCCGTTGGGGACAGTTCTGAGAAAATGTGAGATAAAACACTTCAGACAATCCTTGGGATACAGTGAGAGTCCAATAACTGGACAAATAAGCCAGAGATCCAGAATTGAAAGCATTGGAAGAGCAAACTTTTCTGGATGTATTTAAATCTCAGAGGGCCCTGGAACATGCAACACTGAACACTGACATTTGAGGAGCAGGTTACTTCTCATCTGCCAAGCAACTCATTTATTCAATAATCATATGTGTCCTGTATCTGTTATATGCTAAGCACATGTGTTAAATGTGCAGTTTATGGTCTAATGAGCAAGGAAGACAACTCAGCTTAGGAAGTTTGATGATAGGGGAGAAAAAGGATCATTGGATTTCAATGAATGAAAAATGCCATTGTTGAGACTTCTGAGGCCATTTTTGCACCTCTGAGGGAAAAAAATGCTGACAATTTTAGAGTTTAATTGCTTGGAAGGTAACAATTTTAGTGGCTAGATTGACAATTTTCATTGATTGTAAGACAACATTTTTAGAGATGTTAAAATGAGGGAAAGTATGTATTTCAGAAGGGTAAATAAAATAAAAAGATAGCTACAATGAGGAATGTAGCCTTGTGGCATCTGATCCCATCAGATCTTGGACGCTAAGCAGGGTCGAAGCTGGTAAGTACTTGGATGGGAGACCACCTGGGAATACCACGTGCTGTAGGCTTGGGAGACAAACCCAGCAACCCACTCCCAAAAATCAATCTGCCATTGAAAACCCTATGAACAGCAGAGAAGCACTGACAATACTGTTTTGCCTGTTGTACGTGGGGGCACTATGAGTCAGATACCAACTCGATGATACCTAACAATAAAAACAACAATGTGGAAGAGTTTGAATCTTTATTAGGAAGTGCCATAGACAGTGGATAAAATTAGAGTTGAAGATTAGGAATCATCCATATTTAATCACCATAGTGGATATTTGTCCTTGTTTGGCTGCTTAGCATTCAAAGCTCTTTCCTATATGGGGGAGAAACCCCCTTAGCAAGAGCTGGCTTTACCTCCCCAAAGGTAACCAGATATTCTTTTTCCACCTGGCAGCCATATATAATCATAAGACCAAGCTTGGTCAGGTGTCTGCTCTTCTTTGGGACTTTAATCCTCAAACTAGTGACACAAAGATGGGCAGTTTAGGATTTGTTTACAATGAAGGCAACCAGGAGTGGGGTGTCTGTGGCAGTGTTAGGGGTGTCTCAAAAAGCCAACATTGCCCTGGAGCTAGAGGAACAAAGATGCCATCTATCTGAACCACATCAGTATCATGAGCCAGTGGCAACCCCTACTCTCTGACCTCCTCTGCTTCTGCCCTATTTCCTAAGCCTCATTCTTCATCCTTTCCAAAGATTAATCAAATCACTCTGTGTCTTTTCAGGCTATCTTTGGATTCCTCAGTAGCAGACCAAGAGTCCTCACTAGGAGAGAATGGAAGGGAGACAAAGAGGGAAAGTCACCTGTCAAAGGTTGTGTTGCCAAAGTGATGACTGTGGGTGATGGGAACTTCATCTTGCTGGGGAGTTCTGGAACCCGGGTATATGTTGTTGTTGTTGTTGTTGTTAGGTGCCATCGAGTCGGTATCTGACTCATAGCAACCCTCATGGGGTTTTCAATGGCTGACTGTTCTGGGATTGGCTCAGGAGTGGATTGCCAGGTCCTTCTCCCATTTTTGCAGTGCTGGGAATTGAACTCAGGACTTCAGAGACTGCAGCGCAGCGCTCTACCAATTGAGCTAAATCCCAGCCCACCAGGGTATATACTTTGGTATATATACTAGTAGTATAGACTCACTATTGTAGTATCTACTATCTATTGTTAGTTATTGTTTGCCTGTTCTGTCCTGGAGTTGTTCATTCTTTGTCACTAGCAAGTATATAATGCTAATGGGTAAAGTGGGCAGGCAGAAACTGGGCATGTGTTGCAAATGGTAGGACCTGAGATAGGTGGGCAGATATCTGGTACCCTACCTTCCAAGAAGTTCCATTTAGGTAGGTTGGCTAGAATGGTTTTTACGTTTTGAACTGATTAATATAATAATTTAAGCTTTTACTTATGCTATAAACATGTTTCTGTCATCTTTCCCCTATTGCTTCATTTTACCAGTCACAGCAGATTTTCTGGCTATAGTTCAGAGAATCAGCATGCGAACTAATTTTTTCTGTGTTGGAAAAACATTACTAAGACACCATTTCATTTGAACCTTGCCTTCTGTACTATTAGTGCCTTTAAGGGGATTTACATTATAAGGGGATTCTCCAAATTGAAACATCTTCAAGTTAGTCTACTGAGTAGGCTGAGTGGTGATAGCAATGACAGGTAAAAGAAATACAATGGTTATAAATAGTAGGATGCCATTTCATTTTTCATCCTTCATAGCATCTGTCTGGCAAGTTGTAGCATTTGGAGCCATCGACAGCTTGATGTAACCAGCAGTATCTGATTGGCAGCAGTAACTGTTTTCTGACTCAAGAGCTCAGATAAACTTTAGGTAGGATAAAGTGGCTGGTTTGCTGATAATGGAGTGGTTTCCTGGATGACAAGTACTTTTTAAAAACTTTTAACTTTGTTGTAGTTTTGTTTTATTTTGTGATAACCTACAGGTCCTGGAGAGAATCTAGAAAAGCACTGGAGAATTGTGTATTTTATTTAAAAAATGGACATTCATAAATTGGGGAATGAATTCAGTTATTTCTGCTTTTCTGAATTTAAATTTAGACTCAGAGACCTACTGTAGGTATTAAGACTGTGTTGGATACTCTAATTTATGTATCCCAGTTTACTTTTATGAGCCTTATAAAAATGAATATTATTATCCCTATTTGGCATTGGAGATATCTGAGACTCATAAGCTTAAATTTGTAAAGATTACATAGGCAAAAGCTTGATTTAAAAGTTTGTCTTTTGCCTAACGCTTTTTCCCTAAGATCAGGACAAAGCAAGGATGTATCTACTTTTACCACTGTTTTTGAACATAGTACTAAAAGTTGTAGCCAGCACAACAAGGCAAGAAAAGGAAATACAAAGCTTAAAGACCAAAAAGGAATAAATGAAATTATCCTTATTTGCAGGTGATATGATGGGCTACACAGAAAATCCCAAGGAATCTGCAAATAAACTTCTTAGTACTAATAACTGAATTCAGTAAGGTTGAAGAATACAAAATAAACATATAAAATCAACTGAATTCCTATATACAAACAATAAACACATAGGAACCAAAACTAAAAATACAATACCAATTACAACTATTCAAAGAAAGAGAGGAATATCCAGGCATAAACCTAATAAAACATGTATAAAATATATATGCTGAAAACGAAAACATGACTATACATGAAATCAAAGAATATCTAAAATGAAAAGTCATATCATGTTCATGGATTGAAAACCAGCATACTAAAGATATTAATTCTCCTCAAACTGATATGAAAGTTGAATGAAACTCCTATCAAAATTCTAGTAACTTTTTTGTAGATATAGACAAAATTATTCTAAAACTGATATGAAAAGGCAAAAATATCTAGAATAGCCAAAACAGTACTGAACCAGAAAAATGTAGTAATGGATATACCTGGATTTTCGACTTTCATATAGCTATGGTAATCAAGACTATGAGACATTGGTGAAGAAACAAACACATGTTGGTGGAGCTGTAAATTGGTGCAACCGCTATGGAAATCAATATGGAGGTACCTCAAAAAACTAAAAATAGAACTACCATATGACCCAGCTATAACACTATTGGGAATTTACCCAAAGGGAGATGAGTCATCATACCACAGAGACACCTGCATCTCCATGTTCAATGCAGCGCTTTTCACAATAGCAAAGATATGGA